>VSMD01121239.1:0-55032 GCA_008750895.1 Mirza zaza | reverse complement strand
GGGGGGGGGGGGGGGGGGGGGGGGGGGGGGGGGGGGGGGGAAGGGGCAGGGAAGGAAGGACGGAAGCTGGTCAGTCTCCCCCTCCCCTCCCCTTCCTCCTCGGCCCTGCGTCCCCCACTGGAGGGGCAGTGGGGCGCCGCGTCCGTGTCCCCCTCACTCACAGCGGGGTCTGAATGGGCGTCTCCTGGCTGTCCTCGTCCACTTTGAAGAAGCTGACCTCGGAGTAGGCCGGCAGCTGCACGCGCCTGACGCCCGCTGAGAGCTGCAGCACCCGGCCGTCCTCGCCTCCGGGAGAGAAGCGGGAGGGGCCTCAGACCCTGCCCCGGGACGGCACGCACCGGCTCGGCTCGGGTCTCCCAGGACTCCCGCCGGGGGAAGGGGCCGGGGTGGGCTTTGGCGGGGCAGCGCTTAGAACCGGGCCGGCCACGGGACAGGCCCTGCTTCCCCCTGTGGCCCTACGCCTCCCCTGGGCCGCCAGAGGTCTCCCCCCAGCCCTGGGGGCCCTGCTGCCCCTCGCTCGAGTCCTGGACCCCGGGCCTCCTGTTCTGGGGCTCAGGGCACTGCGGCCCCACCACAGTGGCCTAGGTGGCCAGCCCACGGGTCTCTGCACTGCACAGCCGGCCCGCAGGGGACACCGCAGGGAACACATGTCCCAGGCTGGCCTCTGCGGGGTCCTCGTCACCTTGGGCAGACATCGCAGCTCTCTGTCCATGCCCATCCCCCACCTGGACCCCAGGGATGGGCCCCACAACCGAGGCACCCAGTTGGTGCCCACTAAGTGCCTGCTGAGCGGGTGCATGAGCACTGCCAGCACCAGCTGCGCTGGGGGCAGGTGTTGCAGCCTGTGGCTCCCGGCCCCAGGGGACCTCAGGCTGCAGGCAGCTCCCAGAGGACAGTTCCGAGGCGTGGACACCAGCGTCCCCCTAGTCACTGGGCACAGAGCTCCTGGGCCCTGGTGGGCAGGAGCTGGGTGACAGAAAGGAGTGCTGAGCAGTGCGGCTTGGGCACCAGGGCAGGGACAGGGCGGCCGTGCCCAGGAGGGCCAGGAGGAAGGAGGCCAATCCCAAGCTCCCAGAGTGGATGCTGCAGGTTGGGACAGGCTCCCAGACTCACAGAGGACCCGGGGAGTGACCGGGTCTCTGAACACTCAGGACTCGCAGAGCAGCAGACACCCGAGGCAGCAGAGGAGGGGCCCGACGCTGGGGCTGCCTCCTGGGGACCGCGGCGAGCGTCAGGGCCTCCCCCCACATGGGGGTTCCGGGGCTGGCCATGTGGGCTCTGAGGTCCAGCCCTGTGGGGAGGGAGAGGCCGGCAGGGCCACTGGCCAGCACCAGCAAAGGCTTCACTATCTGGCCTCTCGTGCTGCTAAGATCTGCAAAAGAGGACACAGTGGGCGGACACCAGATCTCCCCCTGGCTCAGGGAGAGACGACGCCAAACGTACCACTAAAAACCCGTGTGGTCCTATTGCCGTCTGTACCAGGACGGAGCCTGCTGGGACTGCTCTTCCCTCCTTCTCGAAACAACCCACAGAGCAGACAAACTACAATAAACCTGCTTTCGAGACCCCGGGCACCAGGCAACTGAGGACAGTGGCCCTGGGACGGCAGGAAAGACAGGGTGTGCGTCCCTGACTGCCCAGGCCACCGCGTGGAGAGACCACGCGGCATTAGGTGCAGAGAAGGGAAACTGAGGCAGAGCCCAGCAAACCCCCTCAGTTGAGAAGGAGGAGCTGATAATCTGGGGATCGTGGAAACACAGGGCCAAAGTTTCAGTGTTCAGAGGACGGGTGGCCAGGAGGAAGGCGTGGCCCGGACAGCAGACTCTGGCGGTCTGCGGGGGCCTCGGGGGTCCCCCCGAGCACCCCGCAGGGCACAGATCAGCACACGCTCACGCGGACACTCCGCGAGACCAGGGAGGAACCACCTGAAGGGGTCAGAGGGACCACGGCCCGGGCTCCAGCAGGGCTGGGCGCGGTGCTCGCTCCATCAGCCAGGCTAGAAAACTCAGAAGTCACAGAAACTGGGTAGCGTTCTCGGAGGGTTTCGCTTCAGTCACGGGGAGTAATTAGTTTGAGGCAGAGACCTCCTCGAGACCTGTCTAACAGATCATAAAAGCAGGACCCGAAAGGATTACGCCGTCTCCAAGTAACTTAACTGTGCCCCAGAACAAAGCTCCGGAGTATTTACAGGAATACGAAAAACGCCCAGCACCCAGCAAGGTAACATTTACAATGCCTGGCATCCAATCAAAGATTACCAGGCACGAAAAGAATGCAGCAAAGCACGGCCCATAACGAGGAGAAAAATCAATGGATGGAAACCAACCCAGGACTGACACAGATGTGAGAATTAGCAGAAGAGGACGTTAATAAGAAGTCAATATTGGCTGGGCGCGGTGGCTCACGCCTGTAATCCTAGCACTCTGGGAGGCCGAGGCAGGAGGATCATTCAAGGTCAGGAGTTCGAAACCAGCCTGAGCAAGAGCGAGACCCCGTCTCTACTATAAATAGAAAGAAATTAATTGTCCAACTAATATCTATAGAAAAAATTAGCCGGGCATGGTGGTGCATGCCTGTAGTCCCAGCTACTCGGGAGGCTGAGGCAGGAGGATCACTTGAGGCCAGGAGTTTGAGGTTGCTGTGAGCTAGGCTAGCGCCACGGCACTCACTCTAGCCTGGGCAACGAAGTGAGACTCTGTCACACACACACAAAAAAGAAATCACTATTATTATAGCTGCATTCTATGTGTTCAAAAGTGAAATAGAGACACAGAAGATATATTAAAAAAGAACAAAGCCAAACTTCCAGAGATGCGAAACACCCCAGATGTGACCCACAACAGGCTCAATGTTGCAGGAGAGAAGATTTGTGAACTTGAAGACACAGCTGACCACTGGACCAGGTGGGGGCTGGGCATCGACCCTCTGCAAAGTCAAAAACTTGTGGATAATTCTGAACTTCCCCCAAATTTTACTAATAACTCACTGCTGACCGGAAGCATTACTGACAACATAAACAGTCGATGAACATATATTTGGTTACATGTTTTAAGGACCGTATTCTCACAACAAAGTAAGCTAGAGAAAAGAAAATCATATGAAAAGACAACATATTTACTGTCGTTACGTGCAAGTGGATCATCATTGAGGACTTCATTCTTGTCATCTTCGTGTTGAGGAGGCTGAGGGGAAGGAGGAAGAGGACGGTGGGTCTTACTGTCTCAGGGATGGCAGAGCCAGAAGAAGATGTGTGTGTAAGTGGACCGCTGTCCACAGTTCTATTGTTGTGCAAGGGTCAACTGCACAGCTATAGAAACTGTCCAAAGTAAAACACTGAGAGGAAAAAGAATAAAAAAGGAAAAAAGAAGGAAAGAAGAAAGGAGGGAGGGAGGGAGGGAGGGAGGGAGGAAGGGAGGGAGGGAGGAAGGGAGGGAGGAAGGAAAGGAGGGAGGGAGGGAACCAGAGAGCCATGGGGGCAATTTTAAGCAGCCTGTACATGGGTGATGCACAGAATAGGCTGCGACAGAAAAATTATTGGAAGAAAATGGCAGAAAATTTCCAAATTTGATGAAAACCTACAGATGCAAAAAGCCAACTGAACCCCAAGCACGAGAAACACAAAGAAAATGACACCATGTCACATCAGAATCAAATTGCTCAAACCACCGATAAAGAGAAAACCTTAAAAGCAGCCAGCGAAGAAGCTCTTGTTTCTGCAGAGAAATGGCAGCCTTGTCGTCGGAAACAATGCAAACGAGGAGACAGTGGAGCAACGTTTTTAAGGGTCTGAAAAATAAAATGGAATTTTATGTCTGGAAAAGTGTCTATCACAAATGAAAGCAAAATCAGGATGTCTCCAGTCGTACAAAAGCTGAAAGAATTCCTCGCCAGCAAACCTGTACTACAGGAAGTGTTAAGGATTAAGTCCTTCAAGGCAGACCTGGTGCGGTGGGTCACACCTATAATCCCAGCACTCTGGAAGGCGGATGCGGGAGGACCGCTTCAGCTCAGGAGTTCGAGACCAGCCTGGGCAACACAGCCAGACCCTGTTCCTACAAAAAATGAAAAAAAATCAGCCAGGTGTGGTGGCCCCTGTCGCCCCAGCTACTTGGGAGGCTGAGGCAAGAGGACCACTTGAGCCCAGGAGTTCGGGGTTGTGGCGAGCTGTGACTGCACCAGTGCGCTCCAGCCTGGGTGACAGAGCGAGACTCCGCCTTGGAAAACTAAAGTAAGATAACATAGAAACCAAAAAAGCTTTCGCTATTCAAAAAGACAGCATCAAGAAAATGAACAGATAAGCCACGGGTCGAAAGAGAACGTTTGTGAAGACACACCTGATGAACAACTTACATCCAGAGGACATGAAGAACCTTAACTCACCAATAAAAAGACAATGCAATCTTTAAAAAGGGGTGAAATACTCGAGTAGCCATCTGTCCAGAGGAGATCTGCGAATGACCACCGAGCACACGAAACGCTGCTCAGCGTCGTCAGTGGGTCGGGAGATGCAGATGGAGGACACAGGAGACCCCACTTCACCCCACTTCACCCCTCTTCACACTGCGGGACAGGCAGAGGGTGCCGAGCGCGGACGAGGGGGCGCAGGGACCGGCACCCGTGACGCTGCTGGCGGATTGCGGAAGGGAGCGGCCGTTTTGGAGAAAGGGTTTGGCGGTTTCTTTTAAAGTTTAAACAAGAATCTACCGTATGGTCCAGCCACTCCACCTGTAGGTGCACACCCTGGAGAAATGAAAACATGTGTCCACACAAAAGCTTGTGCACGGATGTTCAGAGCGGCGCCACTCCCGGTAGACCAAGGTGCGAACGACTCAGCTCAGCTGATGAGCTCTGGGCTGACGGAACACTGCGCCTCCACGAGGAGGGAGTCTGACGCACACACGCTTGCTTGCACACACGCACACGCTCGCACACGTGTGCATGCTTGTCCATGCACGCACACGCGTGTACATTCTCGCATACCCATGCCCTCGGCCGCCCCCTGCTGGCAGGAGCGCTCGCATGCCTGCCTGCTGTCCCTTCTGCTCCGCTCCTGGCAACGGGGGCTCCCGCTGTCACCGCTGGGATCCAGGACCCCACATGACACCTCGTCTGCATTTCTGCTGCCTAAGAACCGGATGATGCCCGTCTTTTGGAAAAGGCAGGTCATCCTCCTGGAGACACTCACCATTGGCGACCTCCCCGCTGTCCTGCTGCAGCTGGACGCTCAGCGAGAAGCAGGACCCTTGGACCACTTCCATCACCTCCGGGCCCAGAATCACCATCCTGGTGGCTTGTGCTAGGGACAGCAGAGTGTGGCGTTAGCGGTGGCTGGGAGTGCGCCCCGGGAATCCACCCCCCGTCAGAGGTGCTGCTGGAGGGGGCAGCTCGTGTGACAGTTACAAGCACGAGCGCGGCCGTCACCGCAGAGAGTGACCCCGTAGTCATTAAAAGGGAGACCTGAGGGTCCGGTCCAACAACCTGGAGCCTCGCATCTCAAAACCAGGCTGAGCACGTTAAACAAACGGCAGGGGTCCCCCGAGTGCCGAAGAGGCGGAAGCGAGCGGTGCAAGGGCCGTCGGGTGTTCATGCCAGTGGAATGTTCCGGCAAGTCTTCCCGCTGGTGGGGACTCGGGCCCTGCATTCCCTGCGACTGAGTCAGCGCCCAGAGGTGTGGATGTGGGGCTGCCGGAGCAGGGCCTGGCCGGGGCAGGCTCCCGAGGCCGGGCTGGCGCCTCATGGCGGCCAGGGCCACCCCTGCTCCGCCGGGCTGTGGGAGCAGCCAGAGCCGGCTTTGCACCCAGGGCCCCTGCAGCCCCGACAACCCTCCGGAGCCACCCCTGTCACAGCACAGGGAGGCCTCAGGCGCTTTGCTCATGCCAGGCCGACTTGAGCCGGCAGAGCGAGACCCACCTGCCGGTGGGAGGCTGCAGTCTCAGGCGCGGAGCGACAGGGTGGGCCAGAGAGCCGGGCTGGTGGGGCTGGGGAAGGGCCCAGGCGGCTCCCCTCGGTGCTCTGGGAGCATCTCGCTGTCCCAGGGAGACCCCGCCAGGTGGATGGAGGCTGCGCCCCAGGCCTCCCGCCTGGCTCTCATCTGGGCACCCCCTTCTCTCAGGGTGAGGTCACCAAGACACTCCAGTGGGCCAGGGCCCCCGGGGAGACCTCATCTGAGGAAGGGTGTCGGGCCAGGCCCTCAGCGCCTGCGGTGTCAGGACCCTGCCCTGTGCTCCCAGCCACCCCGACCCCTGCGTCCACCAGGAGTCTGTGCCGGGACAGCCGTGGCCATCCTGGTGCCCACCCCAGGTGGCGCAGGACACTGCCGGGGCCCAGGCCTCCTGGTGCCATCGGCAGAGCCAGAGGCAGCTTGGAGCACCTGCGTGTCCGTCACAAACTTGGCACCAAAGTTTGGATGAACAACTCGGGTAGTGCCCTCACCCAGGGTCTATGGAGAGGCACCTGGATGCCACCAGGAACAGCATAGGGCATAGGAAAGTGGCCTGGAGAGGCAGCTCCCAGCGGAGGCCAAACTGGTTGGCCCCTCTGTGGGCCACGGCCACCTTGTGGCCACGTCACAGTGTAGAGAGCTCAGGGGAGCTGAACAGAGGCAGCACAGCCAAGAACAGCCCACCTAGACACCCACCCAGACACTCAGGCCCATGCGGCTGCTGGCAAGCCCGTGGCTGGGAGGGCCCATGGCTGGGAGAGCCGTGGCTGGGAAGGCCGTGGCTGGGAGGGCCCATGGCTGGGAGGGCCGTGGCTGGGAGGGCCCATGGCTGGGAAGGCCGTGGCTGGGAGACCCGTGGCTGGGAGGGCCGTGGCTGGGAGAGCCGTGGCTGGGAAGGCCGTGGCTGGGAGGGCCCATGGCTGGGAAGGCCGTGGCTGGGAGACCCGTGGCTGGGAGGGCTGTGGCTGGGAGGGCCGTGGCTGGGAGACCCGTGGCTGGGAGGGCTGTGGCTGGGAGACCCGTGGCTGGGAGGGCTGTGGCTGGGAGGGCTGTGGCTGGGAGGGCCGTGGCTGGGAGGCCCCATGGCTGAGAGGGCCGTGGCTGGGAGGACCCATGGCTGGGAGGGCCCACTTGCAGCAGGACCACTTGGGACTGAGGTCTGACTCGGGGTCTCTGCTTATTCATAAGCCCTTTCGGAATCAAATTGGAACATGTGTTTTCTAAAAGGGGGAGGGACTTTATTTTCGCTACCCCCAAAGGGAGGGATTTAGACTCCACTTCATCCCAGCCTCTCCCCCGTGTGCTCTGAGACTGACATCTCCCACGTGACTGCCCGGGGCCGGGCCACGACCCCACAGTGGACACACAAGGCCAGCGAGACAGCTGGCGACACCTACTTGCCGGGTGGCCGTTGATCCACAGCCCGCGGTAGACGAGCCCCGAGCAGTGGGCCATGCTGCCCAGTCCACTGAAGACGTCACTGTGCCACTGTCCCTGCAGAGAGAACCGCGAGGCTGAGGCCGGGGCCTCCGCAGGGGCCTCCGTGGCCCTTGGGGGCCGCAGGCCGCAGGAAATCCACGTCGCCCTGAGGGCCTGGCAGCCTCCCCTTCGGTGGTGAGAAACCACATTTTATTAGAATTCGATTCCATTTGCCCTGCAAAATAGACTCCCCTTTTGAATGTTAGCGGTGCCAGGAAGCGCGGGAGCAATGGCGCAGCACGCAGAACGCACACAACGCGCCGTCTCAGGGCGCGCTCTCGGCACAGAGCCCTGTTCACACGGAGCTGCTGCGTTTGTGCCTCGTCACGCGGGACACCCGGACCCGCAGACGACAATGCCGCAGTGTTGGGGCCTGGCTCCCGGTGGCTCGTCACGCCGCTCGCCGATGAAGGGAAAGGCCAGTTAAAGCCATGGCGAGAACAGGCGCCCCGCGCACGCGGGAGGGGTCCGTCCCTGGACCCCTGAGCCGCCTCCCCCCACCCCGTGGGCCTGCGCTCTGAGCCGCAATCCCGCGGGAGAGTGGGAAAAACGAGGTGAAGTGGCAGGAAAATTATTTCCATGGAAAATTTCAAGGCCGTGATGGTGTTTTAGTTCGCTGTGAATGACTTCTGTTAGAAGAATTAACCGAAGGCGCGTCTTTGTTCTGTTCACTCTTCTGCAGGAGGTAATTGGGCTCCTGCTTCCCTGCCGGCCCTCCCGGGGCGAGTGGGGCCCAGGGCGGGGCTGCGGGGGCTCGGGGACCCCTGCGGGGACGTGGGGAGGGAGCGCAGTGGGGGTGGGAGCAGGGGACGGCGTGCTCTCTCCTGGGACACGACGCTGGGAAAGCTGGGGGTCAGCTGCTCGGGGGCCGGGTCACAGCAGGAGACAGCACTCGGGGGTGCGGGCCGCGGCAGGGGCGGGGCAGCCTGCAGCTGCTGCCCCGGGCGGCTCCTGCCTCCAGGCCCGGGGCGCCGAGACAGCTGGCAGCCCGCGTGGGCGCCTGGCAGTGGCAGCACAACAACTCCGGCTTCAGGAGAGGCCGGGCTGCCAGCTGGGGGCTGGGTGGCAGAGGCGCGGCTGCCACCATGGACAGGGCCCGTCCTCTGAGGTCCCCCAGCCCACCCCCACCCCCTGGGAGGCTCTCCTGCAGCCACAGGGTGACTTTGTCCCCCCAGCACCAGACCCCAGGCTCTGCCCCGAGGCTGCACCAGCTTGGCTTCTAGAATGCTCCGTGCCATGCCAGGCGCTTGCCTGGTGTCCCCCCGACAGTCTATGATGAGAAGAGCCACACGTCACTGTGCTCTGGGCCCTGGACGAGCTGCCGCCGTGCCGACAACGGCGGGCGTGAGGCCCCAGAGCCTGGCCACGTCCCAGGCCGCACGTGGTGGGGCGAGGTGAGAGGGGTCTGGGTGCAGACGCCCAGGTCAGCTCCAGAGCTCCCAGGCTGCACCACCCACCACCGCCCGGCGTCACGCCCTGTGCCCCCTGCCTGTCCCCGGGACCCGCCAGCGCAGGGGCCTCCTAGGTCCCTTGCGTGCACTTCCGATGTCCCGCCAAGCTGGGCTGGACCCCTGGGAAGCAGCCTCGGTCTCCTGCCTGGGACCTCTGCCTGCACTCTGTCTCTGCTGCGTCCACGCTGGGACCGTCTGGGAGCTGGCGGTGCACTTGTCACTGTGCCACCACCACCAGCGGGGGCGAGACCGGCGCAAGGCTGGGCGGCCCTTCAGAGGCGGCTGCGGCCCACGCCGCCGACAGTCACGGAAACTGTGACGCTTCTGCTGTCCGGAGAGCGTCCTGGAGGCAGGTGTGGGCGCAGGCGGCCACGCGCCCACCCACGGCGAGCACCCGCCCGCGGGAGGAGGGAGACATGGGAAGGTCAGGTCGCAGAGATGCGCAGGCGTCCGGGATCGGCTGGCTGGAGCTGCGGCGCAGGGGCAGCCCCGGGTCAGGGCTCCACTCCGTGGAGCCCACCCCTGAGCGAGGGCGGACGGCCCCGACCTGAGCCACGCAGCAGCCCGGGCACACCAGCCTCCCGGTGAGCGGCGCCGCTAACCGACCGCAGCGTCTCCTCTCACGCTCCGATTCCCGCGTCTGCACAGTCCTCACTCCCCAGAGAGCCGACACGCACCCAAAGCGTGAACAAATACGTATCAACACCGTCGCCACACCTGCTGGCAGCACAGGTAACGGCCTGGCCACGAGCCCTGGTGCGGCCACCTCCTCCTGCTGGGCCTCCAGGGAGTGGGGTGGGGCCTGGCGGGGGCCCCCCGCCCCTTCCAGGGCGAGGCCGGGGACCTGGAAGTGGGGTGTGCAGTGCCGAGACATAAACCCTCGGGGCCAGCGCCACCTGCATTCCTTCCTCCCCCTGCCGGCGACGCCTGGCACCCAGGTGAGGGCAGGTGTGGGGCGGGGGCCATGGCGCGGGGCCAGGTCCACACCCCGATTAAGCAAAACCGAAGTGAACAGCGGACTCAATATCAGGACATGGTCAGGCAGGGATGGAGCAAGGCCCAACAAAACCCTCGGTTGCCGAGGCGACTGCGGGCCAGGAGGCTGACACCCCGAGAAGGAGCCTGCGGGAGACGGGCCCTGTGCATCTCGGCCTCCCGCCCTGCCCGCCCTCCGCTCCTGGCCTCCCTCCTGCCTCCCGTGGCTGCGGCAGAGCGCCGACCACCGCCCCACATGGCCGTCCGGACCCCGTGGGCTCAGCAACGTCCTCGCCGAAGCTTGACTCGTCGCCGGTTCCACATGCCACCTTCCCCGTCTGCTCCCGAGGAGCAGGTTCCTGGCCCTGGTGAGGCCACTCCCTGCGGGGGGCCGCCCTGCGCTTGTAGGAGCAGCCCCAGGCCTCCCAGGTCCTGAGGAGGTGGAGGCAGCAAGTTGCAGCCCAGGAACAGGGCGCAGGGGCCCCGACCAAAGAGCGAAACTGGGTGCAGGCCGGCGGCGCACGCACGGGCTTACAGATCAATTGTTTTTATTGTCCAGAGGGCTGACGCTCATTAGGACGGATATTTAAAAAATAACAACGGAGAGAGATTAACGTGTTGGCGAGGACGTGGAGAAATCTGAACCCTCAAGCACTGTTGGTGGGAAGGTAAAATGGTGCAGCCACCGTGGAAAACGGTGTGCTGCTTCCTCGAAAAATGACAAGTAGAATCGCCCTAGGATCCAGCAACTCCACTTCTGGTTATATACCACGAAGAATTGAAAGCAGGCTTTCTAAGAGGTATTTGGCACACTGATTTTTGTTGGTTTTTAGAGACAGAGTCTCGCTCTGTCGCCCGGGCTAGAGTGCAGTAGTGTCATCACAGCTCACAGCAGCCTCAATCTCCTGGGCTCAAGCGATCCTCCTGCCTCAGCCTCCTGAGTAGCTGGGACTATAGGCATGCGCCACCACGCCCGGCTCATTTTTGTAGAGACAGGGTTTTCCTAGGGTGCTCAGGTGGGTCTCATAGTACTGGGCTGAAATGATCTTCCTGCCTCAGCCTCCCAAAGCGCCAGGGTAACAGGCGGAGCCACGGGGCCCAACCCACACATGCACGTCACAGCCTTAGTCACACCGGCTCACCTGTGGGGGCAACACAGGTGCCCACCCACGGGTGGACTGGTAAGCAAGATGTGGTGCACGAACAATGGAGCATCACTCAGCCTTCAAAAAGGCAGCTCGGACACTCGCTATGGCGAGGGTGGGCCTCGAGGACGTGACGCTCAGTGACATGAGCCGGTCCCGGAAGGGCAAACACTGTCGGCCCCCACTGCTAGGAGGTCCCTGGAGCCACCAGATCCATAGACAGAAGCAGAACGGTGGTGCCAGGGGCTGGAGCGGGAGGGGAGTGCGTGTTTCATGGGGACAGAGCTTCAGCTGGGAAGGTGACAAAGTTCTGGAGATGATGGTGATGGTCGCAGGATGATGTGAGTGTGCTTAAACCCACTTGCAGATGGTTAAAATGGTAAATTTTACGTGTATGTTACCATGACAATTTTTTTAAAAGAAGAGGGCTAAATATTTGACAAACGACACCCTAGGGAACGACTGTCCCTGCACTGGGGCCGAGCTGCCCCTCAGCCTGCAACGGGTTGATGCCTTTTACTCCTCGCGCAGGGGCAGAGGTGGAGAAGGCGCCGTGACGGCCATCTGGTGCCTGGCCGCTCACCCGGAGAGCCTAAGCGGCGAGGGGCAGGTGACAGGCCGGGCAGTTAGTTCTTCTCCAGCAAATGCCCGTGCAGAAATCCCCTGCTGCCTCTGGAGCGAGTCCTGACCCTGAGGGTCCAGGAGGCCTGGGGCCCTCCCCGTTCACGGCGTCCACGTGGTCTGGGCCGGAGAGAGGGACGCCCTCGCTCCACCATGTGCCGCCTCGAGTCGCAGGCTGGAGGGGCGAGGAGTCAGCGGCCGCCTGCGCTGGACATGTCCGCAGGCGTGAGCGGCCGTGCCACCCGGGTCTCCACGGCGCGGACACGCGGCGTGTCCCCAGGGCGCTCGTGACCACGGGCGTGGACACAGCCTTGGGAAGCGGCTCACGGGCAGCCCCAGGCCAGCTGGGGCGGCCGGGGTCCTCTGAGCCCGCGTCTTGGGAGGCGGGGCCGCTGAGCACGTGGAACGCGGGCCACACAAAGGTCCGCACGGAGGCTGCCCTATAAACCCTCCGCGAAGCGCTGTGGGGTTGAGCGCCGGCAGGGAAGGCCAGTCCGACCCGAAAAGCTCCTGGACGGGTCAGACCACGCTCGCGGCCAGAGCCGGGCCGGCGCAGTCACGGGGCATTTCCTGTCCGCCCAAATCGTCAGCCGGGAGCTAAGCCTCTCCGGTCCCGGGGAGGAGGCGCCTCTCCGGTCCCGGGGAGGAGGCGCCTCTCCGGCGGCGAGGCCGGGCCTGGGCCCGGTGCCATCTGCGGGGCTGGGCTGCCCCCTGGCGGACACGCTGGGGCGCCCTGAAGCCCGCCAGCCCCAGGATGTGGAGGCGGGTGGTGTCCCCTACCCTGTGCCCTCTTGGCTTTTTGCAGGCTGAGGAGCGGAGGCCGGACCGGGGCCCAGCAGGGTCCAGACACTGGTGACTGGTGGCAGCCAGGGCCCGAGGTGGAGCCCCGGTGGTGGCCAGGAGACCCACGGCGCAGGCCCTCCTCTGGGGACAGGCGGTCGGGGAAGACAAAGCCCTTCGTGATTCTCTTGCAGAACAGGAGGGGCCTAGCGGGCTGGGGGGGGCAGCGGGAACAGCTCCCCCTTTCGTTCTGGGCAGATCTCAGCTGGGCCAACACACCCGTGGGACGAGTCCTCCCCCAGTCGCAGGGAACGGGAGGGCCGGTGTGCAGACCGGGGGCCCTGGGCCAACGCCAGACCCCCAGAGACAAGGGCTGCTCTGCCCCTTCTGTTTGGGAGACCAGCCCAATGCCTCAGTTTCCCCATCCATAAAACGGGGCCAGGAGCACCCCGCACAGAGCTGGGAGGCTTCTCCGAGTTGACACGCGTGGAGGGCGTGGAACGGTGCCTGGAGTCCCGGGAGTGAAGCCGGCAGCACCGCCTAACAGCTCTGCTGCCTCGTGTCAGACGCCCGGCCGGCAGGCCTCCCAGTACTGCAGGTGCGGTCGGTCGCGGGCAGGCGCCCAGGTGCGGCGGGGCGCAGGGGGACGGGGGCGCCCCTTGCCCAACTCTGCAGCGCTAAGGAAGTGATTGGTGGCTGCTCGAGGCTCGCCGTAAAGGTCAGCCCCGGCTTCCGCCTGGCCGCGGCGTTTGCGCTCTGGTGCTGGTGGAAGCCGCCGAGCGCACTGGCCCTGCCAGCAGGGGCTCAGGGGGGACGCTGGCACTGGCCACTGACCAACCGCCTTGACAAGCGCTTTGCCAGCCCAGGACCGGGGAGGGGGGGGCGGGGGAGGTGCTTTCTGTTTTTAAGCAGGGAAGGCGGGCGGCCCCACGTGGGCCTAGCCCCCCCCCCACCTGCTCCAGCTCAGCGAGGGCCGAGCCAGCCCCAGTGCATCACTCTCAGCACCCGAGAACGGTCAGTTCTCCTCTGCCAGCCGGCACGGTGCCTGGCCGTGTCGAGAGAGGGCTCAGGTGCAACTCGGGGTGGGGCCTCCCTTTGCAGATTCCAGAGTGTCTTGCAGAACGGGAGGGGCCTAGCGGGTTGGGGGGGCAGCGGGAACAGCTCCCCCTTTCGTTCTGGACAGATCCCAGCTGGGCGAGGGGGCTCAGGCGAGGGGGCAGCTCCCGCGGTACCCTCTTCTCCGGCCAGCGTCTCCCGCACCCCGGGGGCAGCTCCTGGGGGACGGCTCTGCCCCTGGCGCCCTGGAACTCCACCACCCGGAGCTGCAGCTGCGGCCACGCCCTCTCTGCGGGGGTCGGAATCCCAGGAGGGGGCTGGGCTCTTCCCAGTTCCGGGACATTCTTTCCAATCACTGCTCTAATTTCCACGTGAGACTTTGGGTGAGGACGGCAATTCAACCGACGGCGTTAATTCCACAGCCCACGCAACTGAATGCTGCACTTCTCAGCAGCACCAACCCCGGGGCTCTAGGAAACGGGGGTTCCCTTGGCGTTGCCGTGGCAGCTCTCTGGCTGTGACTTGAGCAGAGGGTTAAAGGCCTGAAGGTACCGCCCCTTCCTGTCGGTTCTGTGGGCGCCTCGCAGACAACCTGGGGAGAGCCTGGTGGCTCTCGAAGCCCCCGCACGCCGTGGACCACCAGCCTCCCCTGCCCACGGGCCTCGAGCTGGCCCTGGACACAACTGGCCCGGCCCCCAAGCCCCACCTTTGAGGGTGTCTCCGGGACGCTCCTGTCTTTGCTACTTCCGTGTTCCTTTATCCCTTTTGGTCGCCGGCCACCCTTTCCTAGTTAATAATTCTTTCCGTTAAACTCCCCGTTGAAGTGGCTGCTGTGGTTTCTGCCTCCTGACCGCGTCCTGGGCCAGGTCCCGCCGTCCAGCCAGCGCTCAGGCCACAGCCCAGGTGCCGTCCGCAGCTCTCTTCTCGCCTCTGCCCGATGCCCGACCCGCCAGCCAACCCGGCGTCCCCGCCCAGCCGTCCCCAAGTCGCTCTGCACCGCATGTGGGCCACTGTCACCTTTCTTTGGACGACTGTGGCGTCCGTCTCCAAGAACCAGAGGGACTCCGGGGTCCGCCTGCCCTCCAAGGGCCCAGGCCGCGGTGCCGCAGCCCGTCCCCGCTGGGCTATTTCCTCCGCCCCCGCTCTCCTCTGCCCCCGGCCCTCTCCCCGCTCCTCTTCTGCACTCTGGCCTCAGCTCCGGGGCTCTGCCGACTGACTTCCCGGCCTGGGCGCTCTGAGCGCTGTCCTCACGGGACGACGGACGACGGGAGCCGTGGCACGTGTGCGCGTCCGCTTGCTGTCGGGGCTGCGCGGGAACACGCTGGCTGCTGCTCGTTTTGCCCTGCCCAGCACATGCGTCAGCATCCAGCAGACACGTGAACCGTGGCCCTTGGGGGCCTGGAAAGGTCCTCCTACCTGCCTGAACCTCCTCCACCTGCCTCAAAGGTGCCTGAAATCCCTGTCTGCCTCCTGGGAGAGGGGCTGCCTGTCCTTTGACCCCCGGGGCATTTCTCACCAAGACGCTCCTCTGAGCTGCCGGCGCCCACCCCGTCGAACCCTCAAAGCAGTGACTCATTTCCACAAGGTGACACTTCCAGGAATTGGCTGTATGCAAAGGCGGGGCAGCGGGGCAGGGGTCATCAGGGGCCCAGAAACTGAGTCACACCCTCTGCGTGCCCCAGTTTTCCCATCAGTGAAATGAGCACGGCCGTCGTCATGCCCTCCCGGGTCTGCAGGAGGCTGTCCTGTGCCGTCCTGAGCACGCCCCTGTGGCAGGACTGTTTTGAGCTGATTATTTTTGAGAAACTGCGGACACGAGAAGTCGAAGTTTCTCTCTTGTAAGAAACGCTGACGTCCACTGCAGATGCCTCCGTTTGTGAGGCTGTCACCTTACATCCGCTCCGCACCAGGAAGAGAGGGGTGACCCCGAACCCCTAGAGACCCGCCAGCCGGGGCGGCCGCGACTTAGATCCGCGGCATCAGCCGCGCCCGTCTGCCAAGCGTCCTGGGCCCCTCCCCACTGCTGCCCCCAGCACCTCCCTTCCTTGTTTCGGTTGAAGGCGGCGTGTACGCCCAGGGTCAAAGCCACCCGGGGTCAAAGCCACCGCTCTGATGTGCACCCATTCTCCTGGTGTCTCCCGTGCACCCGCCAGGTACCTGAGTCAACAAACTTTTGTTTTTCTCTCCTTGGCAACCTGCCTTCCCTGCGGGGGTCTGTCCCAGCTGAGGGCTGTGCAGAGGAGGGGGACACGGATCCCATGCTTGGTTCAGGGGAGCAGAGAAACTGGCACGTGCGACTCCACACACCCGAGAGCACTGGCGCCGGGCCCCGCCCCCACTCCCTGGATACCTCATAGACGGAGCCGTCCGCACGGCACAGCACCCCGTGTCCCTGACGCTGGTCCTGGACCCAGTCGCCTTCGTACTTGTCACCGTTCCTGGGGGACACGCACAGAGGCCGCTCAGCCAGGGAGGCCAGGTGGCGGCGGTGACTCAGACCGGCTCCCCCGACCCCGCTCAGCACGCACTGCCCGGGAATGCGGCAGAAATAGGCCCTGAGCAGATGGCCCCGAGAGCTCCTGCCGCGCCGGGGCCGGCTGTGGGGCCGGTGACAGGCGGCGGGGGACACGTCTGCCGCCCCCACCCTTGACGGCAGGCCTGGTTTCCAGGGCAGTGGGGAACGGGGTCCTCTGAGCCCCACTGGGGCTCCGCACTCCCACCCGCCCGGCCTTCCCAGGAGGCATTTTAACAGGGCGGCGGGGAGGGTGTGGATGTTTTTTTTTTATATTAAATGCACAATCAATTTCATTAAATAAGAGGAACACGACCGAATGACACCAAAACCACAGAATGTGCTTAAACAACTGGGCGATGGGGGGCGCATGACCCACAGAGCTGGAAGCCTGGTGCCTCGCCCACCCGCCAGGCCAGGGCAGCCCGAGCAGCCGGCGCCTCCCGGACGTACTCACTGGAAGAGCATCTGCCCTCGGCCGTGCCTTCTGTTGCCGTGGAATGACCCCTGGTACACCTGTCCAGCCTGGTCCACCAGGAACCCCTGCCCTGGTGAAGGGACCGAAAGAGATGAGCTCGGCTTTGGCCTCCTGCGCAGGGGGGCCCCCCCGCTCCCGGCTCCTCCTGCCTCCGAGCGGGGACTTGGCCCCTGCCCTGGGCCTGCAGGCGGAGCAGGGTGGTGAGCTCAGGGCAAGGCCGGCGCTCAGGCCCACCAGGAGCCAGATGGTCCTTTCAGGCCCGGCTACGAGGTGGCCCTGGGCACTGCCCGGGACAGGAGTGGCAGATGTCATCCGCCCCAGTGCCGGTGAGAGTGGTGCCAGGGTCCAGTCCCGAAGGCTGCGGGTGGTGGAAGGGGCCCCTCAGTCCCACATCTGTGACCCAGAGTGCTCTCCTGTCCTGCTGGGACAGTGCCACCGAGCAATCAGGGCCTGTCTCACGCGGGTTTAGGAGAAACCCCCACGTCACAGCGAGAAGGGCACTGCCCAGCCTGAGCGGTCTGCTCAGAGCACTCTGGCCTGAAAGGTCAGAGGAAAGACTGGGGGACGGGGCTTCGGTAAGCCGTACAGTGTTTTCAGATGGTGGACATGTCAGAAATCTGGGGATATTTCTACTTTTCTTTATATATATATATTATTTTTATTTTATTTATTTGAGACAGAGTCTCACTCTGTTGCCTGGGCTAGAGTGCCATGACGTCAGCCTAGCTCACAGCAACCTCAAACTCCTGGGCTCAGGAGATCCTCCTGCCTCAGCCTCCTGAGTAGCTGGGACTATAGGCATGCGCCACCATGCCCGGCTGATTTTTCTACATATTTTTAGATGGCAAATTAATTTCTTTCTATTTTTAGTAGAGACGGGGTCTCACTCTTGCTCAGGCTGGTTTTGAACTCCTGAGCTTGAGCGATCTGCCTGCCTTGGCCTCCCAGAGTGCTAGGATTACAGGTGTGAGCCACCGCGCCCGGCCTCTACTTGTCAACGTAAGGAAATGCTGGAAAAAGGAAAGGACGTTACGTCTATACGGAAGGTGCCACAACCTGCTCCTCTTGTTTCCTGGGTACAGTTGGTCTCTCAGCCCCAGGGTCGTGCTGGCTCAGTGAGGTGAGGGCACAGGACAGGGTCCCATGCCTGGTGCACGTGGTGGTGGTGAGTCGTGAATGTGGCCTCCCAACTTGCTTTGGCCGACAGAACATGGAGGAAGTGACCACACTGAGACTGCTGCGCCAGGCGTGGGGCTCCCCGTGAGGACCTCGGGGGCTGTCAGGGCCTGGCCGAGCCGTGTGTGTGGTCACCAGTGACCCCATGTGAGACAGAAGACCTGCCGGGTGAAGCCCAGGCCACACTGCTGACCCCAGGATAGTGAGCAAATAATTAAATGTGGCCGTCTTAACCACAGCGCCCTGGGCGGTTGCTACACAGCCGCAGATAACCAGGGTGCGCCGAGAGCCCCAGGACACAGCAGGCTGGGGCCCCACCGGGCACAGCGGCTCGGGCAGCGGGACACACAGAACCGCACCAGACGCAGCCTGGTGGCGGGGCGAGGAGGGCTCAAGCCCCCACCTGTTCCCCCAACCTCTAAAGTCAGGCCAGTCGGTGGTTTCCAGACCTTATTGGACGGGAGATCCTGTCCCTCCCGAGCGCCCTGCCCTGCCCTGCCCGGCACCAGCGAGTGCCGTGGACAGCAGACCTTCCCGCAGGCCGTGGGCGACCTCCCCTTCGTAATATCCGCCGGCTTTGTACTTCATGACGCCGCGTCCTTGAGGCTCTCCCAGAACAAACTGTCCGGAGTAGGTGTTTCCTGATGAGGACAAGGAGCAGGGGGGACAGGTGCTCAGGCCAGAGCAGTCTCCCGCATGCTCAGTGCGCTAACAGTCACCTCCTCTGTCCCCTGACCGGTGGTGGCTGCAGGTGCCGTTTCAAAGTGGAAGCTGGTGTCTCTCACTGCTCAGTCTGGCAAATGTGGGAGACCGTGGTGAGATGGGTCTGGTCCTCCCCCTACAGCTGTGAGCGGGACGGCCCGCGGCGGATACTCTCTGGGCACCTGTAGTCAGAGGATCCGTTGCCCTGTGCCCAAGGCAAAGGCTCCTCCCAGTCAGTGACTTAGGGGTGAACCCTCTCCCAGGCTCTTTAAACACCAACTGACAGCTGAGCCCCAGAGAAAAGCTCCCCACTGAGGACTGATGCCCCCATCTGCCTGTGAGGGTCTGAGGCTCCCGGACACGGCCCCTAGCAGCTGACATGGGAGTCACCGGAGCAGTTTTCTCCTCTAGGGATACAATGTGGCTGAAATCACTTTAAATACAAAAGGAAACACTATAGCTCTGGATTGATAAATCTTTATTCCAACAAGGCCTATGGGGAAGTCAGAGCTACCAGGCAGGAGAGCATAGAGCCTCAACCAGGGCTCCCCACGGCACCCCTCATGGGCACAAAGGCCATCCAAGCCGTGGTGCCCTGCCGCTGCCCTGCCCCAGCCGGGTGTGCTGCCGTGACAGGACACGGCAGGGGAACCAGAGGCTCCTGTGTCCAGAAGCGAGAGACCAGCTGACCCGAGACGGCCTTTGGGAACTCGTCACCCAGCCCCGGAGCTAACCTGAGCAGGCCCAGTGCCGGCAGCCTTCTCCCGTGATCTCCCCGTCCACAAACTCTCCTTCGTAATAGCTTCCATCTTTAAACAGCAACTTCCCGTGACCTAATGAAAGACACGGTACCGTGACGCCACCTGCAATGACTCCCTGCGTCGTTGTCGACGTCTGGCTTCTTTCTCAGGGCGAGGAGCGCGGCTTCCAGATTGCCTTTGGCTCCGTCACTTGTCTGACACACGTATATGTAAAAAACGTCCTTGCGACGTCCACTGGAACGTTACTGCCCACCCTGCTCTTCCAGCCAGAGTGACTGCACAGGCACTGAGAGCACAGATGGGACCTCAGAGAGGACACGCCCCTCACCCACCTCCGTCAACATGAGGGCCGAGGAGAGAGCGGCTGCAGGACACGGTGCACCCTGGCGGGCACATGTGCAAAGGGGGAGTGACTCTCTCCTGGCCAGGCCCTGACAGCAGAGTCTGACGTGAGCCTTCATGCCTGGCCTGGGGGAAGAGGGCCCTCGGTGGCAGCACAAAAATAAGAAGCATCTGTGTCGCAAAAACACTCCAAAGAAATTAAAAATATAGACAACATTGACAGTCGATAGATACAAAAAGAGCTCACATAAGAAAACACCAACAGATCAACCTTGCAGTAAAAGCAATGGGTGCACGACAGGAGCAGGTGGACTCTGCAGAGACAGGAAGGAGCCCAGACCCCGGCAGCTGCACAGACTTCCCGGGGCGGGGGGAGTCTGTGTGGTTTTGACTCTATACTTTCTTTTTTTTTTTTTTTATTGCTTGGCTTTTCTACAAAAGTAGGTTGACTATTTATCATCAGAAGTAAACCATAAAGCCAGTTTTCCCAGGAATCCTGTTTCCCCTGCCCAAGATCCCTGAGGAAACTGGCCCTGCCATCTGTGAGGTGGCAGCTGCAGGGTGAGCCACAGAGGCTTCTTACCATGCTTCTTCCCTCCTTTCCACTCTCCTTCGTATCGGAAGAAAGAATTTGGGTATACGTAGACACCAAAACCTGAATGTTGAAAAAAATGCACACAAGTGAGTGTGGGACGCAGTCACGGCGCTGACATTCAACAGACATTTGGAGGTGGGGGAAGTCTCTGGCTCTGAGGGTGGGGTTGCAGCTCCCTCGGGGGCCTTGCAAGGTGCCTGTGCACTTCATCCTCAGTTGACTCCCCGACACTGCTGCTCTCAGGCTGGGGTTCATGAGTTTTCCTCTTTACTGTTGGTCCCTCCACTGGTTCCTTTACGTATGCAACGTGGATGAGAACCTGCCCGGTGCAGAGGAGACAGGCCCAGTGAAAGGAGGGATAGTTTGAAATGACCGCACTTCCTTGAGAGAGCAGCAGTGTCCTGGAGGTGGGGGGTGGGGGGAGGGCGGGCATCTTCTTGAAAAGGGAACATGTGAGCTGAGCCAGGAAGGATGAGCCATGAGCCATGAGGGCAAAGGGGTGGCAGCAGCTAGCAAGCGAACAGAAGGAAGAAGGAGCTGGACTCTCCCATCCCTATACTGGGACCCTCCAGTGGTGCCCTATCCCCAGGGGACAAAATCCACACTTAAACCCAAGGAGGGCCTGGCTAGCTTCGTCTCTTCGCACTCAGCTGCTGGGTGCACTACTTCCCGACCCCCCCTCCAGCAGTTCCTGGGTAGGCAGGGCGCCTCCCCACCCGCTCTCCTGCCTTCTAGGCACAGCGTGGGGGCGGAGGGTGTGGGAGAGGGGCAGGGGTGACCGCAGTCTCCTGCATGTGCCATAAACCGAGGTCTGGTTCCACCCCAGGATAACTTAGTTCATCCCAGGCCTGTCTCTTCGACTTTAACAGCTCGGACTGAACACCCCCGCGCCCTAGCCTTCCCCGAGGGCGCCGGCCGGGAAGCCGGGAGTCGGCGCTCTTGCCGGCCTTCCGGCTCCTCGCCGCAGCCACGGGGCCCGCGGGAGCCCGCGGTGTCCGGGCCGCGCTGGTGGGGCCGGTGGCCCGGACCCTCGCCGCCCGGCGCCGAGGGAGGGAGGCGGCCCGGCGCCCGCGGGCGGCCCGCAGCGCTCGGGAAGGCGAGCCCGACGGGAGGGGAGCACGCGGCGTGGGCCCCGGCTCAGCGCGGGTTCCCCGACTCCACTCCCCACGGGAACGCCAGGGGCGAGGGTCACAGCGGCCGAGCCCCGAATGGAGCCCAGGACAGCGGCGACCAGCCCCGGGCCCAGGTCGGGCCGCAGTCGTTACCGTCCCGCGGCGGCCGCCTCGGCGGGTCCCCGCGCGGCCCGCAGGAGCTTGGGGTCTCTTCTCCGGCCGCCGCCATCTTGCCGCTAGGGGGTTCCCTTAGCAACCAGCAGATCCTTCTCCCATTGGTCTCTGGCCGCGAGGGGGCGTGACCGCGGGGGACCGGTCCCTGGGCGATCACAATCTCTGGAACGGATTTCCTTGGGCCCGGAGCCAGAGGACACAACTGCGCCTGTGCAGTGGGGCGCGTTTCCGCCGCTTCTGTCCCTTCCGTCGAGAGGACTGCCCCGCCAACGGCCTAGGCGGCAGCACCGGAAGCGGAAATGGTTGGAGCTCTCGGCCCCGCCCTCGCGGCCATCTTGGAGGCCCTGGAGGCGGTGCCGCGGAGGACGGAGCGGAAGTTCCCGCTGCAGCTTCCCGGAGCCCGAGCGAAGCGCCGGCGGCCGCCCCTTCCCCGCCGTCCTCCTTCCTGCGGCCGCGAGGAAGACCGCGGCTCGGCCGCAGCGGCGCTGCGAGGTGCCAGGGGCCGTGCGGGCCGCGTGGCGCGGGAATGGCCGGGCGGCGCCGCCTCCGCCTCCTTCCGGGCTGTCAAGGCCACGGGCGGGCGGGGCCGAGCCGAGGGCCGGGCCGGGAATGGTCGTCGTGGGGCCGGGATTGCACAGGCTGAGCCCGGGGCCGGCAGGAGGCCTGCGAAGAGCCGGGAGAGGAGGCAGGGAGAGCACAGGCTGACCCCGGGGCCGGGCAGGGGCCGGTGGGAAAGCTGCGAGCCCGCTCTCCCTGGCCGCTCTCCACTGCCCGCCCTGCGGGGGCATCTGGGGAAAGCGGTCAGTTGCCGTCCCCACAGCTCCGTGAGATTGGGATGGGTTTGTGCGGGATGTCCTCTTGCCTTCCCGTCGTAGCGTTCCTTATTCGGGCTTATCCATAGGATTTACTGTTAAGCCTTTGGTTGAAGATACTGAGCGGGCTGAAGGGGAGCTAGTTAAATCCATCAAGATTATATTTTGATAATGTTCCAGACATAGGCAATAAAACGTAAATCCTCCAGGCTGACACGTGTACTGGTCAGTGGTCCTGCTGATAAAAGTTCACAGTTGCTTCCTTGCCAGGGCATCTTACACCCCACAGGGCGGCTTTCAGCCTGAACCTTCAGCGTGCTTTTCTTCCTTTTTTTCTTTAGAGACTGGCTATTGGTCCTGGAAGTGCTTTATTCTTAGTTGAGTTGACGTTCCACTTCATAGTAAGATGGCACTCTCCCCATGAGTGAATAAAGGGTCCTCAGGTAACTGAGACTCAGACGGTCACTCGGCTCCTGATGTGTGCTGGTGGTGACCTCACTCAAGGTGTGGTGTAAGGGCCAGGTGGAGGTCCAAGATGGTCAGGCCCAGAGGAGGGAGGAGCCCAGGCTGCGGGCTTGGGAAGAAGGAAGAGACAGGGTCTAGAAGGGCATTTCAGGGGAGGGAACAGCATCAGAGGCCTGAACCGTGATGCAGAAGATCCAGGTGGCTTTCCTTGTCCAGGAGGAATTTGGGGATGGAGGTGGAGGGAAAGTTAGCAGGAGCCAAACTGTGGATGGCCCCATGTGCCTGGCCGAGGACTTTATTCTTTCTGTGGAACGAAGCTTCCTGTGTTAGGAGTGAGGGACCACAGAAACCAATGAATGTAAAGGGCTCTAGAACAAGGCCTGTGTGGAGTTTTGTGTATAGTTTCTGGCATGGTACTCACGGTCTCTGCTTGGACTGGTTTTATCTTTGCGTTTTCCTTGTGACTGGCCATGAAGCTATTACACTCACCGGTTAATTTACCGGCTGCCTGCTATGCAACAGGCACTTCCAGTTGGTGGGGCCCAGCCCTGAACCAGACAAGGCCCCCCCCAAGAAGCTTACATTCTAGTAGAGGGAAAGTGAGAAGTAAACAAGAAAGGTAACAGAAAACAACTGTTACACAAAATACAATGAAAACTGGGTGATATGACATGAGGGACTGGTGGTGGTCAGTTTGGACAGTAATGAAGGGCTCTCTGAAGAGGTGGCCTTTCAACTGAGCCTCAGAGGGAAGAGGGTTGCAGGAAGACCAGCTGGTGCAAGGTCCGGCCCTCACCCAGGAACAAGTCTGACGTGTTTAAGGGGCTGGCGCACTCCCTGTGTGCCAGGCTCTGAGGGCTTATCATGGGCTGACTCCTCAGAAGAACCCTTAGGGGACGGCTGTAAATAAAAATGCTGTCATCTCATTTCACAGATTGGAATCTGAGGCATTCTTAAGTAGCTCATCCAGATCATACTGCTAGAAAGTGACAGAACTGGGATCTAAAAGCTGGCAGTTTGAGTCCAAAGTTCACATTCTTAATCATGCTGCTCTTCCTCTCTCATGCTGTTATTGGCAGAGAGTTTAATCAAGATGTAGAGCCATGTTTTAATATATATGTTATATTTATCAGATAATCAGAAATCGATGAAAGCATTTTTGGTGGGTTTTCTATACATTCAGTGAAACGGTGAGAAATTCTAAGCAATTAGCTCTGCTTAGAGAATATTCTTTAATGGGATAGTCAGGTATTTTCTTTCCAATATGACTCTATCACTCCAATTCAAGCAAAAGTGCTTTAATAGTAAACACTTTGGTCAGAGTAAATAAGGAAACATTTGTAAGGACTATACAATGAAGAATATGACTGAAGTAGCTTCCTGCTGGCCCGGCTTTGGCCTCAATAGGGTGACCATTCTAGGCGATTAATTCTGATGTAGCCTCTATTTAAATAGAATTCTCCCCAGAATGTAAAAATACACCTCCTGAAAAGCAGATGGGAAGGACCTGGGGGCCACAGTTTGGCTTTATTTTTTTGAAGTCAGGGTCTTGCTCTGTCGCCCAGGCTAGAGTGCAGTGGCATCATCATAGCTCATTGCAACCTCAGACTCCTGGGCTCAAGTGATCCTCCTGCCTCAGCCTCCTGAGTAGCTGGGACTATAGCTGTGCACCACCATACCCAGCTAATTTAAAAAATTTTTGTAGACACAGGTTCTTGCTGTGTTGCCCAGACTGGTCTCCAACTCCTGGGCCCAAGCGATCCTTCTACCTCAGCCTCCCAGAGTTTTGGGATTCCAGGCGTGAGCCACCTCACTTGGCTAATAACTTTAATATTGAGGTTGTAATTGGAAAGTGTATCCACTTGAGATCCAGGATCATACCATGTAGACTGTTGACTTCATTTCAAGAAGGGATGGATTTTCTAAATGCCTGCAGTGAGGATGTGATTTAGAAGGTATTAGTCTCAGGCAAGTGAAGGTTTCAGTTCCAGTCCCGCTACAAACCGGCTGATCGGCTGGGGCAACTCTTTAGCCTTTGTGAGCCTCAGTTTTCTCATCTGTGAATGGGAACAGTAAGACAACCTCAGGGTTGCTGTGGAATGATATCTGTGCCTTTGTGTCTGGAGTTTAATAGAGCCTCATTTTACAGATGAGGAAACTGAGGCTGACTGCATGGTTAAAGGGTTTGCTGAAGGTCTCACAGCCACTCGGCACAGGTGGGACTTAAAACCAAACTTGAAACTGAAGTCTTACCCTCTTTACCTGCACAGCAGCAGATGGCGTTAGGGCAGCTGCCACGTACAGATTTGCAGGTGACAGTGAACTTTGCCCCGTCATCTTTCCTAGCTTAGGGCCCACAAGGATCCCATCTTTAAAGTAGGAGTGACAGCTGGAAAGCCCTGGTTCCTCAGGGGCGCTTTCCCAAAGAATGGCGAGTCCCCTGAATCCATCTCATCTCAGCATAGGGTGGCAGCGTGCTCAGGTGAGGAGGCAGGTGTCGGGCTGGGCTCTGGGTGTGCCCAGGAGCAGAGCTATTACATGACCTTGGACACACAGCTTGGACTATTTGGAACTAGTTCCTCCTTCGTGTAAAGGGGTAATGATGCACCTTCACTTGGTCATCTGGGAATTAAGTGGGGTAATGTATGTGACCTCTGGCCCCTGGTTCTCAGGTGAGTTCCTTATGGGACCACAGCAGCATGGTGAAACAGCACAGATACGGTTACCTCCACTTAAGAAACTGGGACACTGATAGTTGGATGACCCAAGAGTTGTAGGTGACATGTTCCTGTTCAGGGACCCTTCCTGTTCCTGCCAGACCAGAGACCCAGGACAGGGCATAGAGAAGGGGGGGTCCTTGGGGGGCCCAAAGGGATCCCCAGAGGACAGGGGACCTGGAGGGAAGGCGTGCAGCAGTGCGCTGGGCCAGCCAGGGACCAGGGGGGCAACAAGGGCGGCCCCTGCTGCTGGCGGGCTGGACAGCAACCATGCATGTCGGAGCGCAGTGCTGGCAGTGGGAAGGAGAGTTCGTCCCGTGCTGCTTGGCGTGGTCACCTGGTGCTGTCCTTTCCCTCCGCCAAAACCTGTGTGCCTGTGTGTTTTTTCCCCGAACATTTCATGGTAAAAACACACAAAGAAATGGTGTGGATGAAATAGTGAATATTGTAAAAACCGACTTGGCATATGGGTGAAAATAGGACCAAGTTTTTATATCCCTGAATGCTTTTTATTTAAAAGTATTTTGTGTTTTTCTCAGTTACAGAATGTCCGAAGGGGACAGTGTTGGAGATTCCGTCCATGGGAAACCTTCGGTGGTGTACAGATTTTTCACAAGGCTTGGACAGGTCGGTAGGTTTTTATTTGTAGAAGATGATTATAAATATTTGAAATGGAAATTGTTGACACATTTTCACAAAGGGTGTGTTTGCCGACGCTCCCGACAGAGGTTGGGCAGCATCTTCTCTTAGCCGTCGGTCTGCGCTGTCATTGTGAACTTGAGTGCTTGTGTTTCCTGTCGAGGGCCAGATGCCAAGAGTTTAGGCTTTCGAGGCCACACGTGGTGTCCACCCACATACGTGTTTTCCAGTCCTGGCTCCCAGGAGGTACAGACATAGCAGTGGCGGCTGCTCTGCTCCTGCTGTCCCCTCCCTGGACACCTGCGTGCACACGTGCTGGGAGGCCTCACCCTGCCTCTACTCTGCTGGCGGCTGCTGGACTGGGCTCCCTGGGTGTGAACGGCTTAGGAGTCAGTCAGGTGGACGTGGGTCTCGGTGCCTGTGGGCTGCGCCGGAGGTTGCTTGGCAGAGCCCTGGGGCCTAGGACTGCATTCGGACACGGACATGGTGTGTCTGAGCTGCCGTCTTGGGAGAAGTCATTGAACAACTGCAGGGCCTAGTATTTCAGTGCAATTAGAAATTTATGGACTTTTTAATTAAATAGCATACGGAAAACTATTAATAATTATTGAAGCTGGATATGGGTAATGTGGGCTCATACATTCTATTCTGTGAATGTTTGAAAATTTTCATAATTAAAATTTAAAAATTAAATTTCAAAATTAAAATTAAAAGCATATACATGTACAAATTAAAAAATATATAAAAGTAAGGGTTCCCTTAGCAATTTCCACAGCTGCCTCGGTGCACACACGTGCAAGCTCTGCTGCGGGGTGGGGTGGGCTGCCAGCCTGTGAGCTGGGTGGGCTGCAGGGTGTAGGCTGTGGGGGGCGCTGGGAAGGCCACGTGGGAGAAGTGGGCTGTGGGAGGGGACGTGGCAGCGAGGACTGTGCTGTCAGGTGGGGAGTGTGAGATGCACAGTCCTCCCTCTGGGCGAGGTTAGGTCTCCCCCACCATGATCTCTTTGGGCCACCACAGCCACTCCAAGGAGAGGTTGTTCTGTAGTATTTTTGCTTAGGAAATGAACCTGCTTCAGGAATTATTGCAAATAATTTTTGCATTGATTGTAGTCACTGCTTTGTGTCAGTACATATACGGTCTACCATGTCTTGCTATTTTATTTCATTTTTCTTTCTTTTTCCTCTTTCTCTCTCTCTTTTTCTGTCTCTTTTCCCTTTCTCTCTCTTTGTCTTTCTCTTTCTTCCTCCCTCCGTTCCTGACAGGGCCTTGCTCTGTCACACAGGCTGGAGTGCAATGGCACAGCCCCGGCTCATTGCAGCCACTGCAGCTTGAACTCTTGGGCTCTAGGGATCCTCCCGCCTCAGCCTCCCAAAGTCCTGGGACTGTAGGTGTGAGCCATGGCACTCTTCCTCTTGCTGTTTTAATTAGCTCTTCAAAATGGAAGGCCAGCTATGGCAGAGAGTGCACTTTCTAGCAGAGTTTGGTGCAGGAGCTACAGTGTCCACTTCATGCTTCTGAACCTTGTCTTTCTAGATTTATCAGTCCTGGCTAGACAAGTCTACACCATACACAGCTGTGCGATGGGTCGTGACGCTGGGCCTGAGCTTTGTCTACATGATTAGAGTTTACCTGTTGCAGGTAGGTTTGGGTTGAAATGACGGACTTGGCTCTGTTCACGTTACCTGGGTGTGGTGTGGGTTGGGATGTTTTTGGTTCAATTTATCTTGAAGGACGTGGTCTTTAATAATCAATTTTTTTTTTTTTTTTAGACAGAGTCTCACTCTGTTGCCCAGGCTAGAGTGTCGTGGCATCAGCCTAGCTCACAGCAACCTCAAGCTCCTGGGCTCAAGTGATCCTGCTGCCTCAGCCTCCCAAGTAGCTGGGACTACAGGCATGTCCCACGATGCCCGGCTAATTTTTTCTGTATTTTTAGTTGTCCGGCTAATTTCTTTCTATTTTTAGTAGAGACGGGTGTCTCACTCTTGCTCAGGCTACTCTTGAACTCCTGACCTTGAGTGATCCTCCTGCTTTGGCCTCCCAGAGTGCTAGGATTATAGGCGTGAGCCACGGCGCCCGGCCAAAGAATCACTTTTTAGTTAAGCACCAAATATAAGAAATATCTCAGTGTCTGTCTTTTAAAAGAGGATTGTTTACAGTTCATCCTAAATCTGTCACACGCTCTCACTAGGGTTCTCAGTGTGTCCAGGATAGTCTTGACCCCATCAAGATCTTCTGATGTCCCTCTGACCTGCTTGAGGACAAGATGATGCTCTGTAGCAGTTGCCTCATTCCTTGAGTGAAAAGCCACACACTTTGGGTGTCATGAGTGATTGTGGCATCCAAAAGGGTTTATTTGGCTTTTCTGAGCTAGGCCTTGCGTGAGTTAGAAGAGGAGGGCGCAGGTTGAGATGCTGAGCCAAGGGAGGTCATGTCAAGGGGCTTCCCTGGTTTGCAAGCACCTCCAGTCAAGTGACATCTTCAGATGTCACCTTTGGTGCTTGTTTATTCTCTAGTGAGCATGTGGTTTCTGGAGGCAAACCTGTAAGGTGGGAATTCTTTGTAGATCTGGAGGAGAGGTTATTTGGTGTTTATTTGTCCAGAGGAGGAGGGCAGGTTAACGTTAGTTTCCTCCCCTGGAGCCGGGAAAGGTATTTCCTCATTTGAAGTGTACTCCTTCCTTCCTGATGTCTTCCAGGGTTTAGGAGGACAGTGGTCTAGGGATTGGCATGTTTATTGCTGGACGTGACAGTGTGTCCTATACCATGTGAACTTCTCAGCCAACTGAATGTGGATGCTGTTGTTTGTTAGAGTCTGCCCCCGCGCCAGTGCGCTGTGAGGGGAGAGGCCCCGCCCCAGTTCATTATTGTGGGACCTGGTCTGCTCAGAATGTTTAAAACTAATGTTGAGTTTGCTGTAATTGATCTTGGGCTTTTTTATTTTTTTAAATTGGGACTCTGTCCATTCTTTAATGGAAAGAATGACCTAGAAGCCTTAGATTAGGGAATTCAGGCAAGAGTGGGGGACTGCAACACACGGGTTGGTTTTACTGTGTTCTAAACCCAGTTTACGCTGACGTAAATTCAGGCTTGGCCAAACATAAAACTTTTCGCGTCTTGATTTTAGTTGTCCGACTTTAAAATCTTTTGGGCAGAGAGAATTCACCTCATTTGTATTAAAAAGTTGAGGTTTTTATAATTGGTAATGCAGTTCTGGTTTCTAATGGAATAAACTTGGTGATTTGTAAAATGAATTAGTTGCAAGTAAGGGTGTTGTGTGCAGGCGTCCTGCCAGCATTTGTCCTGCTTCTTTGCATCTTGAGGAAGGCTTGGCTTTAAAACATTTTTAAAAACCTTACTCTTGATTTCCTGGCCCTGGATTTTTTCTGGGCAGAGATCATGAACGCTCCTGGCAAAGTGTCTTTGGTGACGTGAGTCCACCGAGGACTGTCAGCGAGCACATCTTCAGTGGCTGCTGAGGCTCTATCTCATGTCAGGTGAACCTGCTTGCTCACGGTGGGGCGCTGGGCCAGTGTGCACACTGCCACTCTGGTGCCCAGGCTGCATAAGCCCCAGTGTGTAGCTCCGCACTTGGTTTTTGAGAAAAGCCTCCTTTTTTGCTGTCCTCCTGGGCGGGGGCCAGTGGCTGCCCATGCCACATGCATCTGACCGAACCCATGCAGACGTTTGCTCTTGGCCCTAGGTTGTTGTCCACGTTAGTATTAGACCCAGAAAGTAATCTGAGATAAACCATCACCATGGAAGTTTACTGTACTGCCTTGTCGCCTGAGTTATAACCTCCTTGCTACAAGTAAATTGTGTGTGCTTTTCAGATCAGTTAAAGTCGAAGAGTTAAAACATGAATCAGTCCAGGTTGGCGGATGGTTGAAGCTTGTCACTGATGCTGTGTTCTCTTCTCTTCCAGGGTTGGTACATTGTGACCTACGCCTTGGGAATCTACCATCTAAACCTTTTCATAGCTTTCCTTTCTCCCAAAGTGGATCCTTCCTTAATGGAAGACTCAGGTATGAGTAGAGCTGTGCACTGTGCTGTTTGTTCAGGCAGGGTTGTGACTTTGTGTTCTTTGCATGTTCCCTAAAAACATTTGGGACATGCTTTAGGGGTTTCAGTGCCTTTGTAATGTTGGGTGACTGGGGTACATTTGCTTGTGGAAGGACGACTTAAACCCTCTTAATAGCCATGAAGTGGGTGTTCAGTCTGTTATCCCATTTTGCAGACGAGGAAACTGCGGCACAGAGGGTTATGTAATTTGTCCAAGGTCATGTGGCAGAGCACACGACATCAGGGATCTGAGCCTGGACGTCTGAGTCCAGAGCTCACCCCCCAAATCTCGCCTTGCTGAGTAGACAGCCTGTCTGGGAGTCACCTCGGGACGCACTGGTTAGTTTCCATAGGCAGCTCGTGGTGATTCGGAGACCACGGGGACCCTGGCCGCCGACGGGGCCATGCTGGGTGGCCTCTGACTGCTGAGGGGTGATGAGGTGGAATGTTCCTGGCGAGCGTGTGCCAGCGCAGGCTGCTCCCTGGCCGTGCCCACCAGCTGGGCCGAATGTGCGCCTGACCGGCCAGCCCTGCGGAAAGGGGCAAGTGACAGCCGTTCGTTCCAGCACACCTATTGCCACTGCTGGAAAAAGTGCAGATGCAGCTCCCTGCGCAGGCGGTCCTCTTTGTTATGGGACAAACCCTCTGAGCATGACTGTTTTCAAATCATGTGACCAGAAGCCTGTGATTTTTCTCTTTGGAATGTTTACTGACAATATTAAAGGGGACACACCCCTTTCATTTAATGCTGCTATTGGGGGAGACCCCTTTTGTGTAGTCCTCATTTGATCCATCTGTGGCAGGTAGATGGGTGCAGGCCTTGGGGGAGCAGCTGGCGTGGCAGAGGCTGAGTGCCCAGCTGCGTCGTGAGCAGGTCGTGAGCAGGTGCACATGACCCCCGCTACCCTGCCATGGTTGTTTGCCAACTTGAGTTCCTCAAGCTCTTTATGGACCTGCACGGAGCACAGTTGATGTTCCTGAGAATGCGTGTGCAGTGGGGTTCTTCTGTGTATTTAACACGTGTAGAAGTCTTTTCTTAAAAAAATTCTAGTAGACTCTTGTAAAGTGGTGAATTGACTTGTAAATTACCACAGATCCCCATTTTATCTGTGGTTAGGTGGTATAAATCCGTATTTCCATATATGACGTCTGCTAGTTCAAAACCTCTTGGGGAAAAACTTAAAAATGTGATAGAAACAAAAATATAAAGGTGTTTCCTCTCTGATTGTTATTGTGCCTTTCAGATGACGGCCCGTCATTACCAACCAAACAGAATGAGGAATTTCGTCCCTTTATTCGAAGGCTTCCAGAGTTTAAATTTTGGTGAGCTAACCCTTACAGGTATTGGAGTGTGGCTGAGTAAGACTGTTCAAGTCTGCTGGTTTTGTTCTAATAGATAGCCAATTCAGCTTCTTAAAGAAACAAGAGTTGTGTTGTGCTTTGTGACATTCATTCACCCAAAAGGTGCTTGCTGGGCTGGGCATGGGGTGACTCTCAGGGGCCTTCTCCGGGAGGCACTCCTGGCCTCACGGCCTCTGTGGGTTTCCAGTTGGCGTCAGTGCTCTGGGGGCTGGTTCCCTCACAGACCTGGGCCCGCCTGGCCTGTCTGCTGCTCATCCTCCCTCCCTCTGGGCCCTGTGGTCTCCTGTGGCTGGCAGGGGTGGACCGGCTTACTTTCCAAGTAGTTCTTGAGAGTCTTGAGCAGACGGACCAGAGTCCACACAAGTGCAGGGCCAGGCCCGCTGCAGGCGTAGCTGCTTCTCCAGGGCTCCGCAGGCCCGGGCTCTTGTGGGCAGTGAGAGGCCACGGTGTGGGGGATGGGTGGACATGTTGGGCGCAGCTCTGTCAGAGGGACAGGAGTTCTGTGACCACGTATGTTGGTCCTGTCTTGTGTCCCTGCCCCAGGGGCACAGGAGGAGCCAGAGTCTTTGTTGGATCAGTAAAATAAGCAGACTGAGCCGTAGTGCGTGTGGGGACAGGCAGGCCTCAGCCAGTCCCTGTGGCATGAGCCAGAGATACTGGAGCAGGAGGTGGGCTGGGGTAGGGGGTACAAGGAAGTCCCCCGGCAGCTGGGACTTGGTTCTGTAGGAAAGGGAGCGCTAAGGGGGCTTTGAGTAAGGAGCACGGGACCTGATTTGAGGGTGACACCAGGGACAGCTGTGTGCTGGGTGGGAGAGAGCGATGGCCGTGCTCTGCCAGCTCCTGGCTTATGGGATGGGAGGTGCAGGGCCTGGGGCCATGCTCCAGACGGCAGGTCCGTCGGCAGTGGGCATCCAGCTTCAGCACCGATGATTTCTTAGCTTTCAAGGGACCAAGAGGAGGATGTGTTTGTGGTTAAATATAGCACATGTGTATCAACTACACACCAAGGACAGGCTGCTCACGTGCTACCCAGAGTAGGGGGACTCCCTCTCCCTGCGGATGCTCCAGTTTGTGGGCGAAGGGAGGCGTAGCTGCAAGCCCTGAGGCAGCCGACATGTGCCCGGTGCTGGCTGCGGACGGCAGTGCTAACCTTCTCTCCTCACCTGAAGGCACGCAGCTACCAAGGGCATCCTCGTGGCCATGATCTGCACCTTCTTTGATGCGTTCAACGTCCCAGTGTTCTGGCCAATTCTGGTGATGTACTTCATCATGCTTTTCTGTATCACGATGAAGAGGCAGATAAAGGTAACCGCCAGGCGCTGCGTGGCGCTCACGTCAGGCACCTCAGCAGCACTGGGCAGCGATGCGCAGATGAGCTGTGCGGGTGGTGGCAGCCTGCGTGGCGTGGACTAGAGCTGTTGGGCAGTGCAGTGCTCCACGTCCCCCACATTTAGTGGATGCAAACGTGCAGGCTCAGCTGTCGCAGCAAGCGGGCTCTGGGGGTCTTGCAGTAGACACTTCCCATCCCGAGAGCCAATGGGAAAGCCCTGGTTGTGACAGGCCAGGGTCCGTGAGCTGCAGCAGCTGCTCTCAGCGGGAGCACGCAGGGCCCTGTGCAGTTAACCCAGACCGTGGCCCTCGCTCTGCGCCAGGGGCATCGGCTGCACAGGGCCCTGGGCCACCTCACGCCCCTGCAGCTCTTGCTGTGCAGCAGGGAGGGCTCGAGAAATGTCTCCCAGAGCCACAGGGTCTCAGTTGGGCCTCAGGCCAGATCGTTTGGGCAGTGGGAGGTTTCACTGGGTGGAGGGAGACGGGAAGCATGTTACTGGAGTCCTGATTTCATTCACCTGATATGTAGAAAAGATGAGTGGGCTTTGGCTATTAAGGATTTGGGGAAAGTGTGATCAGGAAACTGTTTTGAAGTAACTCCAGTCTGTCTGTTTGTTTTCCCAGCACATGATCAAATACCGGTACATACCATTCACACACGGGAAGAGGAAGTACAAAGGGAAGGAGGACGTGGGCAAGGCCTTTGCTAGTTAGAGCCGGACTGAGTCTGTCACACGCATTGGAAGAACGGTTTTGAGCCATTGTAACAATGCCTTTTTTCTTCACATAAAGTAGTTGATTACGAGGGAGTCGAATTTTCTTTTTAAAAAGGATCTTCAATTATTTGTAATTGAAATATCAGGTTCTTGAAGAAACTGGCATTTAAACCAAATCGCATATTTCTTTTCCAGTGATGCTCAAGTGTTTCTAACGATGGGATTTTAGTAAACCAGCCGCAGGCTCGGGAGGCCAGGCGGGTGGCGGCTCGCTGGAGCAAGGGGGCGGGTGGCCGTCCCTGCTGTGGTGCCAGGTGGGTGGACAGGAGTGAGGCTCGCCAAGGAGGAGCACCGGGGCCACTCCGCTGAACTGGAGGGACGATGCCAGCCTGGTTCCTGCATGTTGGAAAGGACTAACTGTGGGGTTCTAATGCCAGTTTCCTAATTTCATCTCACTAGAGATGTTCAAAGTTGGCCTCTACCTTAATGACTCAAAACTTTGTTCTTAACTACCATGATTGCTTTCGAGGGCCTGGAATTATAAATATATATATTATATTTTAATTGTTTGAGATTATTTTGACACATTTCTTTGATACATAGAGTTTGTTTTGTTTTTGATTAATTTAAATTTGTTGCCATGCGGTGACCCCTTTAAGGAAACAGCAGAACTGGTCAGAGCAGCTCTGTGGGTTTGAACTCGGCTTCTCGCCTTCGCAGGGAACAGAACCCACCTGCATGCCAACTTTTTTGATGTGATAAAAAAATACTCAACATTTTACTAAGTGATTTTTTAAATTCCACCTTTATTAAAGACAGTGTCCCCTTTCTTGTGTGGTCTTTATCTAACACGCTACAGCCGCTGCACACAAGAAAGCCCAGCTTCCTTCTGGCCACCCTGAAAAGTGAACCGTTTTTGCCAGCAGCTGAGCAACATGGCTGCGGTCACGGGCACAGACACCGACACGCAAAGGCCTTCCCTTCTGGATCTCTGGCTGCGCGGTGCTCCCCGCTCCGGGCGCTGCTTCACAGCCATCCTGCAGTTTCAGGCTCTGAATGTTCACTGTCTGGACGCTCTCGTGCCAGCGTTTGTGTGTCCGAAACTGGCTCCTCTCTTACGAGGCCGTAAGAGCCCTTCTGAATGCCTGACCCATCATATTCAAGTGACGTTACAAATCGGTACCTTTGTTACCATGTTGAAGCACTTGGGATCCTCAAACTCAAAATGTTTTTTGCAGTTTTCCTAGTAAATTCTCAGGCCCAAGATGAGGCAGGAAATGCACACTTGGCTGGGGCGTAGTGTGAAGCAAAGCACTGGGTGCTTAAGATGGGGCGTGCGGCACTGAGCTTTGCGCTCTCCCACAGACTTTGCTTGTGGTAGCCGTGGAGGCATATGGCCGCCCGCCCGCCGCCTGCGGCGCCTCTCCCGGGGCCTCTGTCTCTGGCAAGCTGGCCGTGGCTAACCCGGGGGTACGGAGGCATCTGTTTCTAAGGCAGATACAACGGTTCGCACAGGCCTTGCCGAAGCCAGTGCTGCTGGCTGGGCTGAGCCCTGCCGAGGTTCCCAGATCCTGACGGGCATTTTCACACCATGTTTTATGAGATTTTTTCAGTTCAGTCTTGTTAACATACCAACATTTCTGTGGAATTAGAACTTTGCTGGAGGCATCTTTAAGAAACTATCTCTGACATGAGTTAAACAATTTTAAAACCTGGAAACACCAGAGGCGGGAAGTGGGCTGGGGCTGAGCCGAGAGGGCTGGGCACAGCAGTGACCTCGTGCACGCCCACCACCTGCCCGGCCTCAAAGAGAGGGCACGGCCGACATGGCAGCCTTACCTTGGAGCAGTCGGCATCTGAGAGTTGCAGGCTGGGTGATGAGAAAATGAAACCCACTTGAGGGGCTCTGCTGCCCAGGCAGGAGTTGGTCCCTCCACATGTGCTACGGCCCAGATGCCGAGTTCCATTCTCTAGAGCTGGAAGCAGACTTGACGTGTATTAAAAGGTACGTGCCAAACATCTCACGGAGATGCCAACCCTCAGCTTGTTTCTTTCCACGCCACGTGGTCCTGACAGCAAGCCCCGGGGACAGCTGCCTGCAGAAGCCTCCTGGGCAGTGGGTGGGGCCTGCCTGTGAGACTCTCTGGCTGGAGCAAACTCGCGTCCCCTCGCCTGTCCCAGCTCGCGGCGCATTTAGTCCGATGCCTGGGCACACCTGGACATAGGCATCATTTTCTCATAAGTGAGTAAAGTTTTCTTCTGGTCTGCTCCTGAGAGGAGTATGGTTTGGGGGAGGGAAACCTAAAACCTTGTCCAGTAAGTGCAATTCCTGAAGGACAAGCACGTTGTTCCACATGGGGGAGTGGGAGACACTCCTCCCGCCTCTGCCCTGGGTGGTAGCTAGCAGGGTCTCTGACGTGACAAAAAACAGAAAATGTGAGAATTTATAATTTCTGTGCAAGTAAAGTTAATCTTGAGGATAAAATTTTTCCCCTCGATATTCAAAGACTCCTGAGTTCCGCCATCCACTTCTGGATGCATCTGGGCGCCAGGTCAGCGGTAGTGCCGCAGGTAGACGAGCTTCTGGGGGAGGAACTTCTCCCTGCAGAGGGGACATTCCATCTGTGGAGGGAGGGGCAGTCACAATGGCTGTGGCCACTGGGGCTGGCCTCTGTCCCCTGCCCTGTTTGTTCTATGACCATATGCAGAATATAAAAAGTTCTATTTCCTTCAACTTAGGACCTGGAAAAAGCCTTTTTCCAGAAAGCCTGTATTCCATGCCATGAATGCGGTCCCTGAACCAGGGGTGCCTCGCCCATCCCTGACACCTGTGACCCCAGGCACCAGGGACCTCTCTGCTGGGCATTTCAGAACAGGCCAGAAGAAGTCACTGGCCACAGCCCTCCCTGCAGCTGAGCTCTGCCTTGTCTGTGTCCTGCACACCTGGGCAGGCAGCTCGGGGAGCTACCAGCCACAGCAGCTTCGTGACCAGGGCTTCAGGCTTTGTCAGTGACAGACATCGGGTGGTGGGTGCTGTTCTGCTCCCTTCCTGCTAGGCTTTGCCTCCCTGTCCACGTCTGCACGGATGAGCTGCCTTGAGGGGAAATGGGACTTACCAACACCTACTGTGTGTGCAGAAAGGAACACACGAGTTCTGTGAACTCGCTCCATGAGAGCACAGTGGCACCACTGAGTGTCATGGGCAGGTGTCTGGAGGAATGAATGCCATGTGCGCATCCTGTTTCGTGAAGCCCACTCCGAGAATGGGCTCCCTCCTGCTGGCACCTAGGCAGCCGGGCTCCTGCTCACCCTGCTGGGCATTCCCCGGGCCAGGGCACTTAGGGGAGGAGTGTGTGCGCTGTCACTGCGGGCACTTGTCCTGCTAGAAACAGAGGGTCTCGAGTGGGCACGAGGCCAGGGAGGTGTGTAAATGTGCCAGGGATCCCGAGTGTGGCGTGGACTCCATGCGAATTTGGAACTTCAGCCCCAAAGACGGCCCCATAGCTGACTGACCTGGGGGTTTTTGAAAAGATGCCCACCCCCACCCCAGACTGAGAGGTTTCAGAGCCAGGAGTGGCAGGCCCTGGGTGGCGCCCACCTTGGTGGCGCACCAGGCGGTGATGCACTCCCAGCAGAAGAGGTGGCCGCAGGGCGTGGCCGTCGAGTGCCTGCGCTCCTCCAGGCACAGCGTGCACAGTGGGTTTCTGGAAACTGCTCTCTCTTCCAAGGAGTTCCTGGGAAACGGGGGACAGAATCATGTGGAGAGCGGCCCACCCGGGGGTCCTCGCAGCGTGCCAGGGACGCCATAGCCCTTCACGCACCTGCGGTGAGACAGGCCGCGGTGCAACCTCCACTCCTTCCTGGCGCGCTGCCTCTGCCGGAAGCCGTACAGCTGTAGCCCCATGGAGAGCACCAGGTGCACCAGGGACACCAGCCCCAGCAGCTTGTAGCTCGCACTCGCCCTCAGGTCCTCTCCAGGCAGGTGTCGCATGCGGAGCTGTCCAAGCAAATGGGCACCACACCCGTCAGGTCCCTGAAGGGACTTGGCTTGGTGTCCAGCCCTGAACTCAGTCGGCACAAAGAGCTGAGCAATGGGGGTCAAGGCCTCTCCCCCGCCCCAGGGTGCCTTGCAAAGACCAAGCCGGGGACAGTGTGGGGAGTGTGAGGTGCCCACTGGGCAGCTGAGTAAAGGAGGAGCCTGAGCTGGGGGTCGCCAGCACACACAGGATCCAAGCACGAGGCTGGACCGGGGAACATGCAGGATTCGGGGTGTCCGGGGACTGTGTCCCAGAAAAGGAACAGCAAAGAAACCCCAGCAGGGAGGAGGTGGCCGTAGGCTCAGATGCTGCCCACCGGCTACTGCTGCAGGGACAGAAGTCCCCACTTTTTGCAAGTCACACGGCCGCTCAGGGGGCACTGTTCCAACCTCTCCTGCAGCTAGTGACACATGTAGCTTCTGGCTACATCCCATTGTCCAGGAAATGGACACAGGTCAGCCAGACAAGCCTTGGCTGGGGTCTGGGAGCCACACGTGGAGGTGGCAGGTCACGCTGCCAGCCTGTGTGCTGGGAGCCAGCCACCTCCCGCTGCCCTGGGAGAGGGAGGGCCCTGTCGGGTTTGAGCCCCATTTTGGGGACCGTGTTGCAAAGGCTCAGCGAACACCGAGAGTACCGAGTGCGTGACGGGCTGGCGGACGCTCATCGGTCTGCGTCTTCTGAGGGCTGACACCTGACCAGTGGCTCTGTGACCATGGCCACGGTGGCCTCTTGTTTGGGGTGGGGTGGGGCCCAGGGTGGCACTGTGGTGGAAGGAAGGGGGGTCCCGGGAGGCTGTTCTGAAAGGAGTTCATGCCGCATGGAACACAGCAGCGCCAGTGGCACAGGATGCAGGGGGAGGCAAGGGTGTCAGCCACCAGCCAGGGAAGCCCACGGGGATGCTGGTGGTGACAAGGCCTTTGTGGTCACCGTGAGGGGCACTGTTGAAAAATACCCCTGGACCAAAGCCGAAGACCCTGCCCCTTCCTCAGGGCAGCTGCAAGTTTGCGGGCAGGGGCCCAGGAGCCGGGTTGTGGCAGCGAGGGGTGAGGGCTGGGACCGGGCTGCAGTCTGCGCTCCCGTGCTGTGGGGAGAAGCTACCTGTGTCCCACAGCAGGGAAGTGGACGGTCACAGGTCACATGTACTTAGGAATCTGTCTCAAGTGTGACCAACAGCCCCTCGGTCAGTAAAGAGCCCAGCACAGGGCCTGGCACCACGGCTGTGCCCCCAGCCCAGGCTGCCCCGCAGGTGCTGGCCACGGGAAGACAGACTCACTCCATGCTCAGGGTTTGTGGAAACTGCATTTCCTTGGGTCTTTTAGCAAAACATAACTAAACAAAACCCACTTCTTTTCAAGTAGAGGACTTTGGTTCCAGCCTCGACGCTGAACACTAGCTCCGTGGCGTGTCAGCTAGTGCCGGCCCCAGAGCACCAGCTCCGCAGACGCACCAGAACCCGGCGACCAGAGTGGCCGCGCCCTCAGCACTGCTACTTACGTAACTGATCCCGGCGAGCCTCTTGGCCAAGTGGTAGAAGGCACCGTGGATGTAAAACCAGGCGATGTGGAGCCGCTGGAGGCAGGCGAGGCCCTGTCTGAGGACGAAGACGGCCCGCAGGAGCCCTCTCCTCTGCTGCTCGGTCAGGGTGGCTGTGTGGCGCCGCACCCAGCGCCGCACCCCAGGTCGGCCACGCCCAGCAAGCACCAGGCTCCCCTGGGAGGGCCGTCTGCTGTCAGGGGGCTCAGCCTGCAGCTCCTGCTCCAGGGGGAGCAGGGCCTTGTCCAGCAGGTAGGGCAGGATGGCGTGCACTGTGACCAGCACGCAGCGGCGGAGCTTAGAGGGCACGTGCCTCTGTGACGGGTCCACCTGGACGATGCCAACATACTCCTCCCCGAGAGTCTGGTAGCCTGAGAAGAACAGGACGAGTGTGTGGCCTCTGGAGTGTCTGACACAGGGACAGGCTCCTGGTGCCCCTGCAGCTTACCCTGGCCGGCTCCTGGTTTCAATCGACAGCCTGTCCTGTTGCCCCTGAACGCACGTCCAATGGCTCTAGCACAGCCTCCCCCCTGGCCAATACAACCTCCCGCTGCTTAACCTGCTGTGGTCTCACTGTGACCCCAGGCACATGTGACACTGCTGGCCACTCTTGCTGCCCTTGGCTCTTAGGACCTTGTGTTGCCCTCCCCACTCTGGCCCTCCCCTTTCTCCTTAGATGCTCCTCCTCTACCTTACAAGCCATAGGATCCAGCCCCAAGACTCTCCATCAGCTACACGGCCAACGCCACCTGGACTGACGCTGTGGCCCAGAGCTGCCCACCTGACAGTGCCATCTGGATTTTGATGAACACTTCACACTGCCCACTGCCAACATTGAGCTTCTACCCCCCCACCTAGAAAAGCCTGCGTCCCCACTTCCCAGCTCTGTGGATGGTGACGCTGGCCCTCCTGTTCAGAGGCTCAACCGTGGAGCACTCTGGACTCCTCTTCCCTGCACATCTCACTACCTCCCCATGGTGGACTTCAGCAGCCTCTGGGCAGTTTCTCTGCTTCCATCTTTGTCTCCTGTGGTGTGGTCTTGGTGGCCAGCGGGTGGCTTCTCCCCTGCCCATGTCTTTGTGATGCTCCCTGCCTCTCAGAGGGAAAGCCAAAGGCTTACGGAGTCCACAGGTCCCTTGGGGTCACTGAGGACACCTCCTCCTCAGGGCCTTTGTCCTGACCGCTGCCTCACCTGTCTGGAAAGTGCTCGTCCCCCAGACACAGCTTTCCTCTCTAATGAGCTTATCGCCTCCAAAGATGCCTTGTGTGCAACACGGTCTGTGTCCCACTGACCAGAGTGGGCACTCCATGGCGGCTGGACACCCTCGGGTGACCCCCTTGTACAAACTGGGCTGGCACTTAGGAGGTGCTGCTCAATGACCCTCCTGGATGCTGAGCTGGAGCCGGTGACCCTGAGGCCTCTGTGCCCACTCTTCCTTCTGAAGGATGACAATCAGCCGTGGCCAAGACCTTCCCCTGCTCCACCAGGGCCTCACCACTTTGACCCACCTGTACTACTGGGACTGAAAAACAGGTCCCAATGGTACCCTGGCCAAAGCCCTGGACCAAGGTCCCTGGAGGCACAAAAAGGATGAAAGGAGAGGCCCCTGCCTGGGGCTGCAGCCTGGCCTCCCTCTGGAATGGGTCTCAGCACCTCCCGCTCTGGTCCAGGGACTCCCACTCTGCCTAGAAGCATCCCCACCCTGCACTGTCTTCTGGACTGGGTGTGTGTGGTGGGCCCCTCAGTCCCAAAGTCCTGCTACCGGCAAGTGTGGTGAGGCCAAAGTAGGCCACGTCTGAGAGCAGCTCAATCTCTTTCCTCCACTCCAGCCACTTCTTCGCACCTAAGAGGAGAAACAGACACCATTATTCCTGAGGAGGTGGTGGGGATCCTCTAAGGACTAGGGGGTGACAATCCTTCCATGAAGCTAAGACTGCGGCAGCCGCACTCCAGACTCTCACCCGCCTCCCGTGCCATCCACTGGGCTTTTATGTCTCAGGAGGCACCGCCTTGTGTCCCTCTCACCTGCCTCTGCCTGGGCCGCACACAGGACCTCCTGAAGACCTCCCACCTGCAGCCATCTCTGGCTCCAGGATCGCTCTGGGCAATTGTTCTAGAGCCTACAGGGCCACACGGAAGACAGTCTAGGGTAGTGACTGACACCACAGCTAGACCAACTGCCTAGCATCAACGGCCGGTTGTGAGATCTCTCTGGAACCTAAATTTGCCCATCTGTGAGCAGAGTAAGTCCTACCCGTGTTTGAGGGTTATACGAATTAATATTTAGTGTTTGCAAAAGCGCCCAGAACAGTGGCTGGTGCTCAGTAGGAGGACAGTGTTTTGTAAAGTAACTGTATAAAAAGATTTTCTGATCGTCACTTCCTTGCTCAAAACCTGCCAAAGGCAGCCCAGCCCGGCACCCGCGGCCCTCCTCAGCAGGGGGCCTGGCTGCCGCCCGAGTTTACCCGCCGCCCCCGCCTCCCCATGTCCCGCCCGCCCGCCCCAAGGAGAGGAGGCGACGCCCCCTCTGACAGGCGCCCGCCCGCCCCAAGGAGAGGAGGCGACGCCCCCTCTGACAGGCGCCCGCCCGCCCCAAGGAGAGGAGGCGACGCCCTCTCTGACAGGCGCCCGCCCGCCCCGAAGCGGACTCTGCCGGGCCGGGCGCACCGCTTCTCCGTTCAGCTCACGCCGGAGAGGCGGCCGACAGGGGCGGCAGGGCGCGCGGCTGTGCGGGGCTTGGCAGCGGGCGGCCCGGCCGGACCGACGCGCCAGGCGTCCGCCACAGCCACTTGGCTGCCGGGGCCCCGGGCCGCAGGACTGTCGCAAGGTGACCCCGGCCACGCGGCCCGCCCTCACCCGCCAGGCAGTGCAGCGCGCCGCCCGCCGCGCTCCGCAGCCCGCCGCGGTAGTACTCGTCCTTCTGCGCCGCGCGGATCACCTCTGCGGGGCTGGCGGCGGAGGCAGCCATGGCGCGGGCTCGGGCGGCGGGACCCGCGCCGGACACGCCCGCGCGGCGGCGCGGCCTGATGACGGCGCGACGTGGCCCGGCGTGCGGCGCGGGCCCGGTGCGTCACGCGCACGGGGCGGGGCCGAGTTAGAAGCGGCACTGGGGTCGGGCTGGCGCGGCGGGGTTGGGGTGCGGGGCGGGGTGACCCTGGCCCGGTCTTCTCTGCCGGAGCGTCGGGCGGGGACTCGTCCGCGCACCTGGCTGTGCCTGACCTGCCCGCCGCCTGTGGCGGTCGCCGCGCCGAGAGCCCCGCCCCCTTCCCGTGCGTCGCGCCGTGGCCAGTGCGCAGGGCCGGGCCGCCGGGACGAGGGGTGACTGTCCCCCCGCTTCCGGGGAGCCGCGGCCTGCCACCTCCCTGGGGCAGCCCTCAGGTCCGAGGTGACCGAGACCCCCAGAGCGGGGCAGGGACCCGGGCTCCCGGCAGCGCGGGGAACAGGCCTGAGCGGGAACCGCGGGACCAGGTAGCTCTGCACAGGCCAAGGTAAGGCATCGCGGGGCGACGAAGCGCTTCCGTGGTGGCCGGGACGTGCCTCCGGCACGAAGCGGTGGTGCGGTCCCGACCCCGCGGTTGCGCGGCTGCCTCGTACACCGAGGGCGGATTCCGGTCTTGAACTAGATCCCAGTCGGGGCCCACACCCACACGCCACCGTTAAGAGGAGCCCCGATTCCCGGGAGGGAAGCGGGAAACCTCCAGGAGGGGGGTCGAAGCTCTAGATCAGGACACACACACACACAGCCGGGAAGCCGGGATGGGAAATGACACAAGTAAGGAAACCTCTAGAGAAAACAGCGGTGAAGATAAAACTCCCTCTGATGGCCCGCTAGGACCAGTGCTAAAATGATCGGAATGATAGTGCCCAAACTAGAGGGAAAAAGAAACAACAGATGGTAAAATATTGTTGTTTCGCTTGAAGACAAGAACCCCTTCTTAAACCGTCTGTGGCTTGGTCCAAATTTGGTTCCGACGAAGACTGGGTTTGCCAACTTTTAATTGAACGTGTTAATAGCAAAGTCCTGTCTCTAGGAAGAAATTGACTGTGCCCTCTGTTGGAGAAAGGGTCCTGTTGTTTTGTTCCCTCTTAAAGCGAGAGACAATAAAAAAAAAAAAACAGGAAAAGAGGAAAAAGAGAAGCCCTCTCCCCCTGGAGACCCCCTTTCCCCTCTACCGTCTCCCCCCCCAACTCTGCAAAACCACGTGCTGAGGGTTCTCAAAATGGCCGGCCTTTGTCTGGCCCCCTGAAAGGAGGAGATGGATCCTGAACCACCACAAGGGCCCCAGCTCCTACCCAACCCTATACCTTCCCTAATTTAAGAAAACAAAAAGAACAATGTAAGAAGGACATCTAACATTTTCCCGTGGAGAAAAGTCCCAGGCTTTATACCTACCTCGGAAGTCCCCCTAGGTGGCAGGGTTTGTTAATGCTCCCCTTACTGGTTTGGAAGTCAGAAATTTAAAGAAAGAGCTAAAACCTCCCGTTAGACCCGCATGGTGTCGCAGATCAGTTGGATCAGTTTCTAGGTCCCCGGATGTACACATGGGCCGAGCTCATGTCGATCCTGAGAGTTCCGCTTTCTAGGGAAGAGACAGGAGGATTAGGAGACAGCGATGGCCATCTGGGAACACGAGCACCCGGCAGGCCCCACCGAGGTGCCCACAGAGGTGAAATTTGCACATCAGGAGCCCCAGTGGGACAATCATAATGAAGCCCATAGAAACAGCATGAGAGATCTTAGAAATTTGATTGTTGACAGGGATAAGGGAAGCAGTTCCCCGTACTCAAATCTTGGGAAAGGTACTCGGTATTCAACAAGGGTGGGAGGAGGGACCCGTAGAGTTTTTAACAAGGTTAAAGGAAGAGTTGAGAAGGTACTCGGGATTGAATGTTGATGATCCCTTAGGCCAAGGGATGTTAAAGCTATGTTTTGTGACCAACAGTTGGCCTGATGTTAGAATCTGCAAAAACTAGAGGGTTGGCAGGATAGGAATTTAGAGGACCTACTCAGAGAGACACAGAAAGTGTATGTGAGATGAGCCGAGGAAAAGCAGAAACAGAAGGCAAAGATTGTGCTCCCAGTTGTAGAAAAAGCAACCCGAGACAACAAGGCCCCTAGAAATCAAAGACCCAAGGCGCCCCATGGAGAGTGTTTCCAGGGGAGACAAGGAAAAGGGTGGCCCAAGGGAAGGGGAGAGGATAAATGTTGCAGGTGTGGGAAGGAAGGACACTTTAAAAGGGAGTGTCGGGACTGGAAGAAAGAGGAAAAGGTAATAGACCTCATGGCTTTTGAGGAAGAATAGGGGAGTCAGGGGCTCTTTTGTGTGAAGGGTCCTACCAAGAGCCCTTGATAAATTTGGAGGTGGGGCCCCGAGGGGAGGAAATCACCTTCCTTGTTGACTCTGGAGCTGCCTGCTCCTCTCTAACGTGCCCTCCCGCCACTGTGCAGAGAGACATCCGTTGGCCAGGTGCAAGAAAGCAGGAAACTTATCTTCGGGGAGTCTGCTCGTCCGGGCACCCCGCCAGTTCAGAGCTATCCTCCACTGAAAGGTGGGGAGGTGGCTGGCGGATTCCAGGGTCTTAAAGTATGGAGCCATCCTCTTAGAAGGAGATGGTCGAGCACTCGTTGCAGATGGCGGCTTAAATCCCGCCGAGTTCATACTCGGAGGGGAAGGAAGTGTCCCAATGAGCACTGTCGTGTGGATTTAATAGAATACCAAACCAAAGTCCTGCCAGACCTTAGAGAAACCCCCTCCCAGAGGGGTCTTAAATTGAATGGATCTTCCTGAGTAATAAAGGGAGAAGGGCATAGCGGATATTCCGTGGTGTACGGAATTCAGTTAACCATAATAGAGTCAGGAAGACTCCCAAGTGAGTGGTCAGCTCAGACCTGTGAACTATATGCTCTTAACCAAGCGAAGAAATTCTTAGCGAAGAAAGAAGGGCCCATCTACACCGACTCTAAATATGCTTTTGGAGTAGTTCAAACCTGGGGAAAAATCTGGATGGAATGGGGACTAATTAATAGTAATGGGAAGAACTTCATGCATAAAGAGTTAATAACCCAGGTTTTGGAAAGTCTAATGTTACCAGAAGAAATAGGTGCAGTTCATGTTCCAGGCCATCAAAAGGGTCCTCCTTTGAATACCAGGGAAATAACCTAGAAGACAGAGTAGCTAAGCAGGCTGCCTCTCCTCAGAAACGCCAGTATTCCGCTTACTGCCCCATCTCCCTGCCCTGCTGCAGCCCCTGTTTTCACCCCAGCAGAAAAAGAACAACTGAGGAAAGTAGGGGCAGAAGAAAATTCAGAGGGCAGAAGGTAATTGCCCTATGGAAGGGACATGCTGTCCAAACCAATAATGAGAGAAATGTTAACCCAGTTCCACCAGAGTAGCCACGGGGGATCCCCAGGCAATGTGTGACGCGTTCCTCCGCGTTTATGGTTGCGTAGGTGTCTACAGGTCAGCCCAACAAATCTCTGGGGGATGCATGACATGCGGGAAAACTAACACGCAAGCTCTAGGACAGGCACCCTCAGAGGAGGAATCCTGGGTTACCGCCATTCCGAAGCATTCAGATTGACTACACAGAAATGCCCCAGAATAAGCGTCTGAAACACCTTGTAATCATAGACCATCTCACTCATTGGGTAGAAGCGATTCTTCTACCTGGGGCAGCTGCTAATAAAGTCATCAAAGTCCTGATGGAACATACTGTGCCCCGATTTGGTCTGATCAAAAACAATGATTCGGATAACGGGAGTCACTTTACTGGTAATATCATCAAAGGTCTCATGCCGATTTGGGGAATTAAATGGGAGAACCATACCCCCTGGCACCCTCCTTCCTCAGGAAGGTCAGAAAGAATGAACCAGACTCTGAAACATCATCTGGAAACCAGGTTACCTGGGACTGAATGTTTGCCTATAGCCCTTTTAAGGATCTGGACGGCCCCTCGAAAAGACATAGGCCTACCCCCCTAGGAGGTGCTTTACAGGTTACCCCACCTGAATTCAACCACTGGACTTTCCCACTTTCAGAACCAAAGACCAGTTTCTTAAGAACTGTGTACCTGGTTTGTCTTCCACTCTGCTTTCTCTCAGGGAGAGGGGACTTCCGTGCAAACGTCACCTTGAGTTTCCGGTGCACCCCATGGACCTGCAGACGACGTGCTGGTCAAAGGCCGGAGGGAAGAGAAGCTCGACCCAGCCTGGGAGGGACCCCTGCTAGTGCTTCTGACCTCAAGGACAGCCATCCTCGCGGCCGAGGAGGGCTGGGCACGCCGCGCACGGGTGAAAAGGGCCATCTGTCCCCCAGAGGGAAGATGGGCGGCCAGACCTGGATCCACCCCCACCATGGGAACCTTCCTCCAGGTCTGGGTGGCGTCATCCTCGCTTCCCTTTTGCAGCTGTCAGCAGGTCTCTTCACAGTCAGCGTTCCTAGTTCCGCCGTGCCACAAACCGTCACGTTTGATGCTTGCCGGGTGATGCCGTGCGGAAGCCTGGAGAGCCAAAGGCAGCTCTCCGGAGCTGACAAGTACCTCTGTCCTTACCCCGGGGTTTGGGGCACGAGGGCTCTCTGGGGGGCAGGTCCCTGCAGCCACTGGCTGGATGTGCTCTGGACGACCCAGTACCAAGGCTGGACGTCGGAAGGGGGTACACATCCAAGTTTAAAACCCAAAATCCACTTTTCAAAAGGAATTCCCCCACCCAATTGCAAATTATATCAGTGTAACCCTGTCACTATTTCCATAAACGTCCCCACTTCTGAAGACACAACTTTAAATAGAACTTTTGGGATGGGGGCAGATATAACGGGCATGGACCCAGTCGGACAGTTCTCTTTAAAAATATTGCCTCCTGCCTCAACCGTCACAGCCCCCACTGCCTCTGTAAGGCCCGACAACAGCACCGCACCTGTGTCTTCCCCCAGTGACCATCTAAGGTAGCCATTGTGGAGGTCAAGGACTTGAGGTAGACAGTTGCAGTAGTGGCTGGGTATGAAGACGAAAACGCCTGGTTGGAATGGATCAGATATTCCGTCCGCACCCTAAACACGAGCGACTGTTACACCTGTGCGACAGGGAGACCCGAGGCCCAGGTAGTTCCCTCCCCACCTGGATGGTCTGTGGACCCCACAGGCACGCGCTGTGTGGCAGCTCTCTTCCCGGAGACCTTGGCGTGGGGAAATGAATTGTGCAAAGCCCTGTTGTTGCTTTTCCCCGACATGAGAGATCTATGTGGGTCAGCCCCCAAGGACCGTGAGGCCACCAGCCTGTGGCATGAACTTCACCTCATGTCTTTCTAGACAGGAGGAGGGGGCGGCGTCTCTTGGAAACACGACAGGGTGCTATGAAAGAAAGCCTGGCCTTCCAGAAGCTACAGGATCAGTCAGCCCTCTCCGTACCCCGAGGAGATGTCTGGCGGCATCGTAAAGAAAGACTATTTTAGGCCGGGCGTGGTGGCTCACACCTGCAATCCTAGCTCTCTGGGAGGCCAAGGTGGGAGGATCGCTCAAGGTCAGGAGTTCGAGACCAACCTGAGTAAGAGCGAGACCCCGTCTCTATTAAAAATAGAAAGAAATTAATTGGACAACTAAAAATATATAGAAAAAAATCAGCCGGGCATGGTGGCACATGCCTGTAGTCCTAGCTACTCAGGAGGCTGAGGCAGGAGGATCGCTTGAGCCCAGGAGTTTGAGGTTGCTGTGAGCTAGCTCTAGCCAGGGCAACAGAGTGAGACTCTGCCTCAAAAATTAAAAAAAAAGAAAGAAAGAAAGATTATTTGAGGTCCTGCCGGAAAGCTGGAGTAGCACCTGCACTTTGGTGCAACTGGCCGTCCCTTTTACCCCAGTGTCCCATCAGCTCACAGTTGAGGAGAGGGGACATTGGACAAAAAGAGAAGTAGATGCTCCCAGAAGATCTTTTGATCCCATATTTTTATTGATACTATTGGAGTCCCCAAGGGGGACCAAATCAGTTCAAAGCTAGAAATCAAATAGCCACTGGGTTTGAATCTACATTCTTCTGGTGATCCACTGTAAATAAAAATATAGACCGGATCAACTACATAGGTTATAATCAACAAAAGTTTGTAAATTATACCAGGGATGCCATCAAAGGTATAGCTGTGGCCGGGTGTGGTGGCTCATGCCTGTCATCCTAGCACTCTGGGAGGCCGAGGAGGGCGGATTGCTCGAGGTCAAGAGTTTGAAACCAGCCTGAGCAAGAGTGAGGCCCCGTCTCTACTATAAATAGAAAGAAATTAATTGGCCAACTAATATATATAGAAAAAATTAGCTGGGCATGGTGGCGCATGCCTGTAGTCCCAACTACTCGGGAGGCTGAGGCAGGAGGATCACTTGAGCCCAGGAGTTTGAGGTTGCTGTGAGCTAGGCTGACGCCATGGCACTCACTGTAGCCTGGGCAACAGAGTGAGACTGTCTCAAAAAAAAAAAAAGGTATAGGTGAACAACCAGGACCCACTGGGAAAATGGCTGTAGATAGGACGCTAGCAGGCAGAGGTGGGGTGTGTGTCAGGGTTGGCGGCCAGTGCTGCAGCTACGTCCCCGATGGCACAATTCCGGGCGGCACAGTCACCAAAGCTCTGCAGGGACTTGCTGCCTCGGGGCAGCTGAGCTGGCTGAAGACTTGGGGGTGGATGACCCGTTCACCAGCCTCCTGGAGCAGTGGTTTGGAAAATGGAAAGGGTTGGTGACATCGGTACTGCCTTCCTTAATTATTGTATTCGGTGTCTTAATAGTGGTGGGGTGTTGGGCCAGCCTTTACCCCTGCCACCCCCGTGTGAACACAAGTTGTTACTAGAAGACCAAGAACACCAGTCTCCTCCTCCTCCTCCTCACTGGATTTGAAGAGAAGTGTGAAAGGGTCTAATAGGAAAGATGTGGGGAATTGGAGGAGGAGATGACCTTGGCTCAGTCTTACCTGCCAAAGTATCAGGACACGGTGACACTTGTCCTTACACATTACTGTGCCTGACTTGCCCGCCAGCTTCGAGCCTTTCCACAGCAGGAGACCCTCCCCGTCTTCCGTTCTGCCCCGGCAGCATGCCTTAGCCAGGCGGGTGAGGACAAGGTTGTGCGGTGGACGTCCCCACCGATGGGACGAGATGCGGCCCCAGGCCTGCGTCAGGGATAAAAGGCGAAGCTTCCCTGTAGCGCGCTGCCCCCCTAGCTGCCCCCCCCAGCTGCCGCGCCCCCCCCCCCCCACGTTCAGAAGTAAAGATTGCACTTTGCCCAGCCCTTCTCCAGTGTCTGACTGTTCTTGGCGACACCGCCGGCTACCTCTAACAGGGAAGGGTGGGTGGCAGGGAGAGGTCCCATCTGAGGTCCCGCTGGTTGGTTGGGGGCCGGAGGTGAGGGAGGCGAGACCCCCAGCCTCCATCCGGTGATCCCGCCACGCCTGGCTCCTGTGGGGAGGTGAGCCCTGTGGGGGTGAGTGGCCCTTGTGCCCACCTCGTGGCCTGAGGCCACGAAAAGAGCTCTAGGAACACAGGCCAGGCTGAGAACAACGGCCAGAAGACAGGCACCAGCACTCACTGCCGGGGGTGGGGGGGTACGGATGGAGGCCTGAGCACCTGCCAGTCCACACACCGGGGACAAGTGCTGTCTGTGGCCACGGGCTACTGAAGGACACGGAGCTGCAGACAGGAGCCCAAGACGGGCCAGGGGCCTGCAGCCGGTGCCACAGCCTGGAAGGCCCCACGGCGGGCCTTGAGCTGTTAGCCTGGGGGTGCCTGATCTCGGAGCCCGGCCCGCTGTAGCAGGAGGAAGCAGGGCGCCGGCAGGGGTGGGGACAGTCCAAGCCATGCTGACTGAAGCGGGGAGACGAGGGGCACCTCCTTGCTTCGCCTCTGGTCACGTCTGCCGGGGCTCTGCTTGGGAACGTCCCCGGCTGGCACAGCCCAGAGACAGGGGGCCAGAGCCTCTAAAGACAGGCCACACGGAAGGGCCTGGGTGGTCTCGCAGGCTCTCCTGGCCGCCGGAGCCTCTGATGCCCCTTTGGGGTGCCAGGCCTGCAGGTGCCTCCTGGATTCGGAGGCCGCCCCCCCCGACTGGGTTGGGCAGCCTGGGTGGGCCCGTCTGCGTCTGGCACCAGCCTCGCCCACGCAGAGACCCCGAGGGGGTCTGGCTGATCCCTCATAAATAAAGCAGCTTGCAATGTGGCGCTGCTTCCTGGCCCCGGAGCCACGTACCAAGTCCACTTCCAAGGACGTGCCGTCTCCCGCTTCGGGCCCTCGAGCTGGTCCCAGGGTGCGCCCCAGAAACGGGGCCCGCTCTGGGGCGCCATCCCTCGACAGCGGGTTTCCCTGTCCCTGGCCACATTCTCCCTGCTCTTCTCATCTGCGCGCTGTGTTGGAAATCCCACCGGGGTTGGGGGGGGCAGGACCAGAAACAAACCATCCGAGTGTCTGTTGTTCCTGGGGACCTGGGGCTTGGGGGCCCAGGCTTTGAATCGTGGGTCTAGGTCTTGGCTCAACCGTTTGACGACGCCTCAGTTTCCTCAGTTGTTCGGAGGTCCCTAGCCACCGCCTGCGACCCAGGCCCCTGGTGCCATGGGGGGCCCTCACAGGACGACTTGAATTTGGGGGTCGGAGCCCAGGACGGCCGGCAGGTGGCGCTGGCAGCCCGTCGGCTCTTACAGGGTGAGGGTAGGTGCGCGTCCCGCCCAAGAGTGAGCCTGCGGTGGATCCTCGAGTGCCGCAGGGGCGATGGGCGGAGGGAAGGCAAGGCCCCGACGGCGGGTCCCAGACGCAGCCCGAAGCCCGGTCTGTGGCAGCATCCTCAGCCCCAGGATCCTGGGATGGGGGCAGGGCTCTTCCCGGGAGGCGCGTTTGGCCTGGTCGCCCTGTGCCCCTCGCCGGAGCCCTCGTGACTTCCTTGAACTGCCCCTCCCTGCCGCCGGGATGGGGGACGGGCAGGCCGAGGGCTGTGACTTCAGGGAAATCAGCCGCAGGGGTCAGGCAGGAGCGGTGACAGGGCCCAGCCCTGGTCCTGGGGCTCGGACAGACACCTGCGGGGCGCCGGCCGGGGTCACCCCCATCACGGTACCAAGTGCTGCTCCCTTGCGTGGAAGCCGCGCCACTCGGTGACACTGCGCCCGGGGCATCTGGGCTGGCTCTGACTTCGGCGCTGAGCCGCCGCTACCCCTCCGCCATTCCCGGAGCTGTCACCCCCGTCCCCTTCAACCCCCTTGAGCCTCCGTTCCCCAGTCTGTGCCGCAGGAATCATGGTGACAGCTAGCTGATACTTAGACCCTGCTACGCTGGCGCCGAGCCCACCAATCACCCGGGATCGTGCCGAAAGCAGAGCCTGGGACAGGGCTGGAGTCCCGGGTGGGGCTGGGGCTGCACAGACCTCCTGCGGGCAGCGGGGCTCTCGGCCCCCACCTGTCTGATCTGTGTCCCATCCGAGCACTTTCTTCTGGCAGCAGCAGCAGCAGCGCGGGTCACGTCGTCCCGGTCATGTCTTTCCTCCTGAGTGCTGGCTCTGGCCGCTCCTGTGAACCCAGTTCCTCCCGCCTGGGAGATGGGAGACCAGGGAGGGGGCGGCAGGGGGGGCGGAGCGGGCTCTGGTCCCCGTTTTGTTCCCCGCCTCTCCCAGCCCCTGAAGCAGCCTGTCCCTGCGCTCCCTCTGGTGGGAGGAAGCCTCCCCAAGCGGGAGCTCCTGTTGTGCTGTCTGTCCCGCAGGGGACAGTGCCAGCAGAGGGAGCCCCGTCCCACAGCCCTAAGGAGAGCTGGGGTGCCGGGCTTGCTGGACGCGGCAGGTCAGGTCCCTGGCGGGCAGGCGCCCTGGGGCCTGGAACGAAGCAGCAGTTCTGGTTTCAGGGGTGTGGCCGGGTGTCCCCTCCTTCCCCTTCTCTTCAACTGTAAATGGGCTTAGGGGCTGAGGAAGAGCCTCCGCCCCAGCCGGCCCCAGGTGCAGGGACAGGACCCTTAGGGTGCAGCCCCAGGAAGCCCCTTGCTGCCTCCAGCCACATACCTGGAAAACGGGTTTCTCTGCTCCGGGAGCTGCAATCCACCTCTGTCTGCGCCCTGGAGGTTCCCTGGGGCGAGCACAGGGCGAGGGCGGGTGGCTGGGCCAGGAGAGGTGAGCCCAGGATGTGGGCCGCCAGAGGTCCAGAGCCAAGCCGGGGAGGGCAGGGCCGGGCCAGCCCCAGGGGCAGGGGCAGGAGGTGCCGCCAGCGCCCTGCGTGGAAGGAGGAAGCAGTGCTGGTCCGGGAGGGGGCTTGTTGGGTGAAGAAGTCAGGACTGGGCCGAGTGAGGGCCTTGGTCTGGAGCCGGGACTGCTCTAGGAGCACAGGCAGGAGGCCAGGGGCTCTGCCCATGGCTGGGGCCAGTGTGTCCCTGTGCCGGCCGGGGACAGGAAGGCACGGCTTCCTGGCAGGACTGTGGGTCCAGCAGAGGAGAGCCAGCCTGGGGTCGGGGCTGCTGTCAGGACTTCGAGGGAGCTGGGGCGGGGGACGGGAGGGGACTTGGTCTTGGTGGCAGAGGTGAGGAACCAGAGCTCAGAGGGGCTGTGCCTGGTCCAGGCAGGCACGGGGTGAATCCCAAGTCTGTCTGGCCCCACAGCTGTGCCCTAATCTCTTCTCCTGCTACTGGGGTTGTGGGGGGCCTGGGCACCATGACCCTGTTGAAAGGAAATGAAGTGTTCCCACATGTGTGCAGGCATCAACCTGGATGGAGCTGGCTGATGAGTAAGGGCTGGACAGGAAGAGCCCGAGAAAGAGGAGATCTGGGAGGACTTCCTGGGGGAGGAGCTGTTGCCCTGGTGGGAGGTGAGGGGTGTGATGGGCCAGCAGTGCTGAGGGTGGGCTCCAGCCCAGCCTCCCAGCCTCAACAGTGCTTCCCAATGGCTCCCCGTGAGCTCCGTGTGGGGTGCCCAGGAGGGTGGGCACAGGACCCAGAGAAGGCCAGAGAGGGAGGCTGGGCTGTGTGCGGAGGACCCCTCCATGCAGCGCTGGGAGAAAGGGGCCCGGGCTGCCCCCTGCATTGCAGGTGTGACGGCGAGCAGGCCTCACTTTCCCTGGGCCTCTGCTTCCTCGTCTGTGAAATGGGAGGACAGCGGCCCCACCTCCCGGCGCCAGAGCACCCGGGGGCCAAGCGCGTGGGGCCTTCCTGGGCCTGCCCGAGGCCGCGAGGCTCAGGGGCTGCTGGAGGGGAGGGTGGTGGGGGCCTCAGGCCGTGGGGCAGGGGTCTCGAGCTTTCGCAGGGCGGGCGTTCGTCTGGCTCCGTGTCCTGCCTCCCGGACACGCAGGCACTTGGGAGCCGTGGAGCCGGCCGTGAAGCTGCGTGACGAGACGCAAGGCTGGCGCAGCTCTCGGCGGGGGCCCGGGCTCCGCGGCGCGCGGCCCTGTCCAGGCCATGCCGCGCGGGCCTCAGCCTCCACGGCCAGCTGCTTTCTGAGTCTTGGCTTTTGGGAAACGGCGCAGCCCCGACTCACACGGTGAGTGGCTGCCCGCGGCCACAGCTGCTGGCCGCTGCTGGGCCCCGTCCCTCCCAGGCGTGCGGGAGGCCTTAGTTGCAAGGTTGAGGCCTGACGCCATGGGGAGCCCCGGGCCTCCCTCACCCTAGATGTGCGCGTCCAGGCCTGCGGGCAGCGCAGATGCCGGGTCTGGGGGTGGCTCTGCGCTGCCGGGAGCACCTGGTGCTCACAGGACAGGACTCGCGGGGCCACAGGCGCAGCACCAGGCCCCACCCACTGCCCTCGCTGCCCTCTTCCCTGCAGCAGGGCTAGATAGTGCCAGACCACGCAGTCCCTGCTCTCACTCTTCCGTTCTTCAACCTTCAGGGGCTCCCTAGTACCTGGGATAAAGTTCTAGGTCTGAACCTGGCATTCGACGCCCCCATGGACAAGGGCTCAAGAGAAGCCGTTCCTCGGGGCTCAGGATCCTCATTGAGGCAGACGCTGAGTCCTTGGGAGGGGCCGTCCTGGGATCCCCAAGGCTGACCCGTCTCCACGGAGACCGTCTCGCCCCAGGACTGCCCCGTTGACCTGTTACAGTATCATCGCAACCCCCCACCCTGCTTGATAAATCTTCGCAGGCTCGATGCATTAAAAACACTTTAATAAGACGTGCAATTGTTTGCTGTTTGCCTCCTTGAAAACTTCTGGTGGATTCTCCACTGTGCTCCAGGGCCGGAGGGACTTCAGGCGTCTTCCTGAGCAGACCGACGAAGGAGGGAGTGATCTCTCGGTGGAGCCGAGGGCAGGCAGGGGTGCCCTCCCCCCGACAGCTGCTCCTGGGAGGAGGTCTGGGCACGGCCGGGACAGAGGGCCCTGCACCCTCCCGGGCTTGGTGTCCTGCAGCCGGCAGTGGGAGCCGGCCCGAGGGTGGCCCAGAGGCTCCTGCTGGGGCTCCCTGGGAGTCCGGGTGGAGGGGACGGGGTCCGGGTGGAGGGGACGGGATCTGGCCCAGTGTTCGGCTCTGCGGCCTTGGCAAGTGGACAGAGGGGACCTGGGAGGCGCCTCAGGCGAGGAGCTTAGAGGCGGCAGAACTTGGGAGGTTTCCTTGCACTGGCCCTGCTGATGGCACTGTCCCTGGCACACTGCTGACGGCAGAGGACGGCCGGCCCGTGCCCCCCCAGCCTGCAGGAGTGAGCAGCGGCGGCCTGTGCAGACCTCCTGGGGTCCAGCAGCTCAGCTGGGCCCCGCCGGCGCTCGGGTGCTTGTCCCCAAGCTCGGGCATCGCAGGACTCGAGGTGATGCCAGGCCCCAGCTGGACCCTGTCGTGCCCCCTTCTTCAATGGGGCAGCAGCGTTTTGTCACTGTCCCTGGGGCCTTGGGTGTGGGGACAACAGGCGTCAGAGGACAGACATCCAAAGCCGCGGTCTGAAGACTGAGGACCCAGGTGGGCCTGGGCCTCTGGACCAGTCCCCTGCGTGGTCTGGACGCCATGAACGCAGCGGGAAGCCAGGACTCTGCTCGGCCCCGGGAGAGCGGCGCAGGTCTGTCCCAGCAAGGGGCAGGGGAGGGCTGTGCGGTGGGCAGAGCCCGGGCGGGGAGGGGCACAGCACGGCCTCCCTGTGGCCTTGGGGGGCCGTTTC
>VSMD01121238.1:0-21394 GCA_008750895.1 Mirza zaza | reverse complement strand
GGCAGAGTCCTGGGGAGCAGGAGGTCCTGGAGGGGCAGGAAATGGGGAGCAGGTGGAGGGGACAGAGGTCCTGGGGGACAGAGGTCCTGGGAGGCAGGAGGTGGGGGGCAGGTGAGGGTGCAGGGGTGGGGGAGGAGGTGGAGGGGGCAGAGTCCTGGGGAGCAGGAGGTCCTGGAGGGGCAGGAAATGGGGAGCAGGTGGAGGGGACAGAGGTCCTGGGGGACAGAGGTCCTGGGGGGCAGGAGGTGGGGGGCAGGTGAGGGTGCAGGGGTGGGGCAGGAGGTGGGGGGGCAGAGGTCCTGCAGGGGCAGAGCCATCCTCCTGACCGCCCCTCCAGGAACCCAGGGCAGGGCGCCTCCCATCCCTCTGTGAAGGGCCAGGACCCTGCAGGGAGCCAAGGGCCCCAGGCCCACAGCCGGAGAGGCTACTGTCTGCGCCCTCGAGCGGGAAGAGCCGGCTTCCTCCACGGTCCCCTGTCCCGTTCCCTGGCGAGGAGTCTTTGTTCCACCGCGCGCCTTCCCGCTGCCCCACCGGACTCGGGCCTGAGGACGCGTCCGCCCAGGGGCGCCTACACGCTGAGTGGCCCGGACCTTGCCCGGGCCTGAGTCCTGGAACCCACGTGCCGCCTTGGCAGCGGCGAGAGGCAGCGCCCTCTGGGCGGAGCGCGGCGGGCCACGCGCGCTGGGGACGCGGGGCGCTGCACCGGGGCGCAGGCGGGCCCTGTCCGCCTCCCCCGTCCCAGCCCGCGCGGGTTCCCTGGCCGCCCCTTCCCTCGCGCCGCACGTGGGTCGCCGCGTCCCAGCCTGTCCCCCGACCCGGCCCGCCCTGTGCCCATCGCCCCGCCCACCGCCGGCCCGGCCCCTCTCCCCGCCCCTGCCCGGCCCCTGCCCGCCTCTTGCCCGGCCCCTGCCCGCCCCCCGCCCGCCCCTTGCCCGGCCCCGGCAGCGGCCTGAGCGCGGCGAGCGGAGCGGGCGCACCGCGGCGGAGGGCGCAGCATCCGCGGCGCAGACGGCCCGGCCCGCGGAGCATGGCGCCGAGGTGGGGCCGCTGGGTGGGCGGCGAGGTCGCACGGGAGGGCGGGGGGCGCGCGCCGCTTCCTAACTTGTGGCTTGTCGCACGCAGGTGGCCCTGGCTGCGGCCGCAGCGGCGGCGCCTCCTGGACGTGCTCGCGTCCCTCGTCCTGCTGCTCGGGGTCCCGGCCTCCGCGGAGCCAGGTAGGACCGGGCGGGGACGCGGATGGTTGCCTGTGCGGGGCTGGCCGGTCCCGGGCGGCGGCTCCCTCGCCCCGCGGCTCTCGGCTTCGGCCCTGGAGGCGGCGGTGGCGCGGGGACCGCGCGCAGGTGGCCGGCGGGCGGCAGCCGGAGCCGGGCCGGCCATTCATTCTCCGGCCACGGGGCTTCGCGCCCCTTCAGCGTCGTGGGATCGGGGTGCGTGCTGGGCCCGGAGGGGGTGCGAGCTGTCGCGTCCGGAGTCCCTCGCGAGGTGACCAAACTTCAGCGGTCCGGGGAACGTTAGTGCGCGCTTCGGGCCAGCGGTCAGCGAGGGGCTGGGGCTGTGGCCGTGGTCGTGGCTTCTCCGGAGACGCTGGGACACCAGCCGTCGGCCCGCTGGGCCTGTGTCGCCGTCACTTGCCTTGTCCCTGCCAGCGCCGGAGCGGCTTCAGCGGGTGGCGCCCCGGGTCCCCGGGAGTGACCGTGGGCGGAGTCCCGCAGGTCCGGGGAGGACCGCGAGGCGCGTGGCGTCATCTTTGGGTTTCCAACCTGTTGAGGCAAAACCGCGCAGGTTTCCCCAGGGCCGGGCTCCCGGCCGCGTCCCGCCTTTGTGCGCCGCCGCCCGGGCCTCCGTCCCGCCGCCGGTGTCGGGTTGCGCGGTCCCCTTTGATGCCGGCGCCGGCTGCAGAACAATGCCGGGACCTGAGCCGGCGCGTCGCCGCCCGCTGCTCCCGCGTGGACCGCGGGCCGCTCGCAGGAGCTCCCCGGGCCCCGCCGCGGAACTTCCTTGGCCACCAACTCGGGGACCGGCTCCTGGCCACGCGGCTGGCCCAGTCCTCCCAACGAAGGCGGGAGGAGAGGTCGGAGGGGTGCCAGACCCCAGGGAGCACCCCCGCCGCCCCGGAAGCTCTGGGCGTTTTGTCTCAGGTGGGGACACAGCCCGTGTCTCAGGACCGGCCGGGCGGGCGGGCTGGACACTGGAGGAAAACGTGGGAGGAGGTCGCTGCTGGCGGAGAGAAACGCGCGCTGCGGTAACTCGCTTCATTGTTTCCCGCTGGCTTAGCCACCCCGTGAAGCATCAGAACAGACCTTTTTAGAAAGTAGCGACCTTGTGAGTGGATCTGCTGGAAAACACCTGTTTGTGGAGCAGAGCTAACTCCCCGTTTGTAACTGCAGGGGCGAGACATTCCAGCCTGTGGGAGCGCAGGCTGCGGTCACGTGGTCCCTGCCGCCCAGGGTCACTCCCGCCGTCAATCATGGCCGCAGGGAGCTGTCCCTCCGCTGCCAGGACCGCAGCGCCCACGGGCTGCTGCGCAGGGCTGCGTGGGTGGGGGCGTTGCTGGCCTGAAGCCTCTCCGGTCACACAGGGACTGAGGGCAGGCACCCCGGGGCCCACCACGTCAAGGAGGTGACATGAAGGTGGCCCTTTAGCCTCCGAGTGTGGAAAATCCCTGTCCCATGGGTGAGCTCCGGGGAGGTGGAATCTTGAGTTAACGCAGACTGGCTGGGGGAGTCACCGTTGGCAAAGCCCCGTGTGCATCCTCCATCCCCCGCTCCCCGGCTGGTCCTCTGGGACTGGAGGCCCCTTCCCAGAGTCTGATGGAATGTGCTCTGCGGGTCCTGGGGTCAGGGCGGAAGCAGGCTCAGCGGGGGCTCAGAGCCGCCCGCCCCTCCCCCAGGCTCCATTCCAACTCCTGGGACCAAGGCCCAGGAAGTGGGATCACAGCCGCCCCTAGGTGTGGCTGGAGAAGAGCTAGTGTGTGTGGAGCCCTGACTCAGCAAGGGCTTGGCCTGTTCTAGAAACCCCTGAGAAATCACCCTTGGGAAGCAAAGGCTGGAGGCCCAGTTTTCTGATTTGCACATTTTTTTTTCTGACCCAACATGATGCATTTTCCACATCTCTGTGCGGCGCTCGACCCCTGAGAACAGTCTTTTGCTTTTCTGCGTGACACTCGGTCACGTGGTCCGACTCTCTGGCAGGGCATTTTGTGCTTTTTCCCCACAATCAGAAGTCGGGGCGGCCGGGCAGACGGCGGCTGCACTGTGGGATGCCTTGGCCGTACCTGCAGTTTCTCCTCCTGGGGCTCGCGTGTGCTCACGTGGCCATGGACCCCGGGGCGTGTTTTCAGGTCTGCACGTCAGAGTGAGGGCTGAGGAAGAGGACCGGGTCTGGTGGGCGTCCGCCGCGTGCCCACAGCCGTGCCAGGAGCCTGGGCGGGTGTCCTGGCCGGGCAGCCTCTCCCCCACCTCAGCCTCCACATCCTGCCCTTCCCCACCAGGCCTCCCGCTGTCCGGGGTGGGCAGAGCCAGGCGGTGCCATCACGAGGAGGCTGGGGTCCCCGCCCCTCCCCCCATCTCCCAGGAGGCCTGCAGGGACTGGCCTCGCTGGCCTGGTGTCCGTGGGGCACACAGGCCCCCCCACCAATGTCAGAGGGACCGCCTTGTCTGACCCTCTTGGAGAATGTGGTCCACCCTCTCCCAGCGAAGGTGGTCCACCCCCTCCCAGCAGAGTCTTTGGGATTCAGAAAGTCCTTCGAAGATAGTTTTGAATTTCAGCAAAACTCGTTTTTCAGGGTCCTCCTGCTTTCCTTTAAATGAAGGAGGAGGGGGCGAATGCTCTGCAGGGAAACCTGGACAGGTAACTGAGCCCGTCCAGTGCAGGCCACCACGTACGGGGGGCCCGTCAGGGGGGAGCCCTCCTCGGCTGCTGCTGCTCCGCTTTGTAAGTACGCGGCACACACTGAAATGTGCACGCATGTGTGTGCACATGCAACATGCAGTCATATGCCCACACACAAGGGCACAGGCTCACGCACAAATGTGTGATGTGCACACACAGACACACACCCGCACACATACTCTTTCTCCACCAAGAGTGCTTAATTCTGCCTTCACCCATACTGTGGGAGAGATTTGGTTCTCTGGGCCTCCGTGAGAACCTCGGGGGGTCCCATGCGGGGTTTCCAGCCTCTTCCTCCAGGCTGTGAGGCTGGGCGGGGAGGGATGCTGCAGCCGTGTGCAGCCTGGAGACTGGGCCTCACTGTGTGTCCAGTGGGGGGGGGGTCTGTGTAGCCGCCACCCCCAAAGCGTACTCCTCACGCTGCCCTGGTCAGGGGCACTCTGAGCCCCTGCGGGGCCTGGCGGTGGAGTGTGATGGAGACCCTGGTCCACTCTGGAATGTTCCAGGTGAAGCCCAGGGCCTCCCCAGAACCTCATGGCCGGTCGTGACAGTGGGGCGCAGCCTTCTGAGTGGACGTCCAGGGAGCCCAGGCCTGGCTGGGGAGGGTGTACGGTCGAGGGGGCCTCTGTCCTCCACCACTGACTCCCCCAGTGCTCCGTGGTCAGGTGGGCAGCTGGAGGGGGCACCGCAGCCCGGTGGCCTCCAGGCTGGGCTCCGTGCACAGTGGCCGGCTATGGCATCGCCCCGCACCTGCCCATGGGGCAGTGTGGCCGCCCAGGTGCTGCCAGGGCCTGGCCGCAGGGAGGCTCCTGTTAGCTGCTGCTGGTCGTCAGAGAGCAGCCTGGACGGGGGACATTTCAGGCAGCAGCTGGGCAGAGGTGAACGACACAGGCCTGACACGTAAATTTCTCCAAGCGCAGTGCTGCTGGTGGCCGAGGGGTGAGACGCCGGGAATATTAAAGTAGGCGCCTGGCGGCTCACGAGATCGCTAATGAGGCACCCCCCGCAGCGAGCTCCACGCACGGCCTCTGCAGCCTCGTGGCCCGGCCAGCTCCCGTGGCCTCTCCAGATCCAGGGCCCCCCGTCCTGATGGTTTGGGGTCTGGGCCAGCCCCGTGCCAGGCTCAGGCTCCTCCCTCTGAGCCCGCGGCCCCTGGCAGCCTCGGCAGCGGCCGCACTGGCCTGGGCACAGGCCTGGACCCTTCCATCCTGCAGAGGCTCTGTGTGCGTGTGGCAGTCTAGCTGCAGGCCCCGTGCCACCACTGTGCCCGTCTGTCACCTGGCCTCACTACTGTCACTTCCCTGTCCCTCACCTGGGGCAAGAGTAGCTCCTCCTCCTGGGGGTGCTGTGAGTAGCAGCTGGTGAATGTTTAAAGCCTTTTACATGATACAATGTATCCCCACGACGGGCACAGTTTCTTCGAAGCACACTTGTATTTTCAAACAGTCTGCGGCATCTTCGGGCCATAGGCTGTCTCTTACCCCATGCTCCGTCTGCATCTGTGTGCCACGGCTGTGCTTCTTTAGGGCACACGGTGTGTCTTCACGGCATGGCATGCACCGTGCCTTCACGGCACATAGTGTGTCTTCACGGCACACCCTGATGTCTCCAGGAGCTGGGCGCACATGGGCGGGGACTTGGGGCTTGGTCTGTCCTGTCCCCAGCACTCCCAGTGCTGCCAGGGGACGGGGCGCTGTGCTGGCCCTGTGTCTTCACGACAGCGTGGTGTTTTAGACCGGCGGGTCTGGGCGACTGCGAGGAGCGTCACGGCCGCGCTGAGTCAGGTTGGATTTGGAGGCTGCAGGGCACAGTGTCTGCTCCGCGCTGCAGGGGTGTCTCTTCCCTCCCCGCTCCCCGGTTCGGGCAAGCCCCGGCACGGCTGTTCTGGCTCCTCCGGCGAGAGGCACAGGAAGGAGAACCCGCTCGCAAGCCCACACGTCTCTCTGGAATTTGGTGCTGGCAGCCGGGGTCATGCTGGGCCCACGGGGGCCCCGATGAGGCGGGACAGGGCAGGGCCGGCACCAGCCGCAGTGACTGTCGAGGCTCGCGGCCACCCCAGGGGGGCTGTGCCGGCGTGGCCAGGCGCTGGCCGTGGGTCGGGACTGACCGCTGGGCGCAGAGAGCTAGCGCCGGGATGGGTTCCGGTGGCGGAGCCTGGATTCGAGCTCTGCGGATACCTCGTGCTGTTTGTGTGTGTGCTTATTCATACGTTCATTTATCTCGGCCTGAAGAACTAGTTTTTATATTTCCCCACCGTTCTGTTCCACTGAGTAGATTCCAAACCGAGCTCCCTGTGTTTGGAACCCAGGCTCTAAAATCTCTGAGATGGTGTCGGGTTGCGGCAGCCCCAGTCTGCAGGGGACCTGCCAGGAGGGGCCGGTGGTGGTGCACAGGGGAGGCGCCTGCTATTTTCCCGTGACCTGAACACACGTGACAGCCGTGCTGCAGAAGGCCCCGGGGCCGGGCGTGGGTCTCAGGTGGTTTAGCATGTCCTGGCCTCTCCCGCTCTGAGTCCAGACACCCTCAGCCTCGAGGACGGAGGGAGACCTTGCTTACGGCTTCCGTTTAGACGGCCGGGAGCCTCGTCTTGGCAGGAATCACTTCCATTCAGGCGGTCGCTCTGCAGGGGGGAAGTCTGGCCTCCTGCTGTCAGGGTGGCGGCGTGGGGAGAGGGGTGACATCCTAGGACCCTCCGTGGGCCGCCAGAGCCCTGCCCACCAGCCAGATCCTGGGCGGCCGGCGTGGGACTGAGGGGGAGGGGATGGTCTGAGATGGCCGTACTTTTCCCTGGGCCCCTTGTCCCGGAGGAGCCAGGTGACCCCATGGACTAGTGTCTTGCCCTCTTTCCAGTGGGGTGAATGGGCCAGCAGGGGGAGCTGGCATCAGCGGGGAACTCCGAGGCCCCTTTACCCCTGCTGTCCGGGGCTGGGCACCTGGCAGGTGCTTCGGGGTGAGCCCGGCCACTGTCCTCTGGTTTGCCCAGCGTTAGCTGCTTTTTTTCCCACGTGCAGTGCCGAGCTCCTCCTGTGCCCGGGGACTGAGCCAAGAAGCAGGAAGGCGAACCCCAGCGTGTGTCTGCAGACACCGTCTGGCGGGGCCCGTGCAGGAGTGACGATGACAGGGAGCAGGGCTCCCTTATCTCCCGGGCAGGGGCGTCATCCACCGGGCTGGCTCCGCTCGGGCTCCGAGTTCTCACGGCTCTTATCATGACGCCGTCCAGCCAGAGCCGGGCGGGTGAGGGGCCGCATCTCCACATGGGCGGTGTAATTTGCACACGTGTCCCCCGGCCCGGAACGCCGGGACCGGGCGCTGTCATTTTAAAATCTGATCAAATTCGATTTGATCGATTGCAAATTCGATCAACGGAGAAACACCTTTCCGGAAAGTTCTGTGCTGTAGGTTCTGACCGCCCCTGGGGGTGACAGCCTCACTGCAGCCGCCGGTCTGCGCGAGCCGCTAGCGGCCGGCGTGTCTGCCTGGTGCGTTATCTCTGCTCTCGGCTCTGGGCTTGTTCTCAACGGCGGCTCTGAGCAGCGAGGTTTGCATAGTTTTCTGGTTTGTGGTCGGCCTTTGATTGGGGCTGTGGCATCTCGTAAAGTGCGGAGCTGGTTTCCTTCACTTTTACGAGCAGCCTACTCAGGGGCGCACGGGCTAGGGGGTCAGCCCTCCCGGCAGAGCCTCTGCCCGGGGTCCCAGGCACCCGGGCTGGCCGAGGACGGGGAGGTCTCTGAGGGCGCAGGCGGGTGGGGCCTCGTGGCAGCCGGTGCCAGCTGCTTCCCCGACCAGCACACTCGACACCCAGACGCTGGTGGCCCTGAGCTTGAGGAACAACCCCCCAAACCCTCACCTGTACCCCCACTTCCGAGGGCACATGTAGTTGGCCGACCAGGGCCCCCCAGAGCCGTGCACCCCCAATCCACGGAGCTGCCCACGTGGCCTCACGTGGCATAGGCGGCTGGGCAGCTGTGGTGGAGCTGAGAACCTCGGCTGGGGTGATCTGGGGTATCGGGGTGGACCCCACACGGCCACAGGGTCCCTCCGAGGGAGGGGTGGGGCGGTCTGAGGACGGAGTCGCGGCGGCAGAAGCAGAGAAGCTGGGAGACACTGCGCCGCTGGCGTGGCTGGGGGCCCCTCTCCCGCAGAGACAGGAAACGGGCTCTGGCCCGGGACCCGGGGAGCCAGCCCCGCCGACACCCCGATTCGGACTTGTGGCCCCGTCCGGAATGATGAGTGTGAACTCGCGTGACTCCGGGGCACTTGGTTCTGCAGCCATAGGACCACAGTCACAGGGCTCACACGCAGGGGCGGGTGAGAAACTGAGGAAACAGCCTCTTGTTTATGGAGTGCCACTTCACGGCGGCATGAACACCCCTGGCAGAGTCTAAGGCTCAGATCCCCCGGCCTGCGCCGGACCCTCGGGGGCTGTTGTCCTCAGTCGCCCCAGTCCGTGGCCGGGCGTGAGCCGTTGGGGACGGTCCCGGCCCTGGGAGCCTCCCTGACGCCCAGTGGAGCCCCCAGAACGACCTCCCGGCACCCCGGGACGACCTCCGGGCACCCCAGAACGACCTCCCGGCACCCCGGGACGACCTCCGGGCACCCCAGAATGACCTCCTGGCACCCCAGGAGGCACATGTCACGAGCGACTTTGGACCAGACGTGAGCCCGGCAGGCCGGCAGCACCCGTGGGCTATGGAGTGGAGCGAGAGACGGAGCCTGCAGGTACCTGGCACCCCCCGTGGCCTCGCCTCTCCGGGACTCCTCGCCGAGCCTCCAGTCACCCGGATGGAGAGAGACGCCGCGGCAAATGTCAGTCTGTGCACTGGAACCAGCTGACGTGTGAACGTGGCCCGAGTGGCCACGCCTGTGAGACGTTGTGGACCTTTCAAACCACATCTAATGTTTGCAGCCGGGCCACTCGCCCTTTCTGGCATTTCTGACGTCCTTGGGTCCTGGCTGTGGGGCCCTTCTCGGAGGGGGTCCTTCTCGGCCGGGGGCGGTGGGGCTGGGCGGCCCTGTCGGCTCAGACTGGGGGCAGCCACCCCTGGGCCCAGCCTCCCGCAGGCCACGTGCTGGCCAGACAACTGGAGCGACACGCAAATCTCAGCACGCCCCGGTGTCCTGCGTGGAACAGGGGTGTCACGCCTCGGCCGACTTTGTGAGAGGCTTGAAGTTCCCACTGTGGCCTGGGGGTGCCGGGGCCGGTGGGTCTCTCGGCTCAGATGCACGAATCCAGGCCCGTAGGCAAAGGCCTGGTGCTTCCTGCTCCCCCAGCCCCGGGTCACCTCTGTCACCTGCCACGCTGTCACCCCTCGGGGTCCAGCTTAGGGCAGCAGCGCTGATGCGAGCTGCGCTGGTCTTTGAACCCTAACTAGTTGCAAACAGTTCCCGGCCGGGCAGGGAAGCTGCGGCCGTCACCTTTCCCCTGGCTGGGAAGCCGCGTCGGCCTTTCTGCGTTTACCCCTCCCCTGTCCCTGCCCTGCAAACGTTCTCTTGCCTCGGTTTCCTCACTTTGCACGCTGTGGTCTGGACGCACAAGGTTGTGTTCCTCCCGGGACAGGTGACGCTGGAAACGACATAGCGTCCTATCACCAACGAAGCACTTCCGTGTGCGTTTTCTCACTTCGTGAGTCCGTAGGTTTTTGGGAGCGTCCGATTCCGATCTGACTTTCCCTCGTTCTCAGCAGACGCAGTTCCAGCTCCTCGACGTGCTTCCAGGAAAGGGCCTCTCTGAGCGACAGGGGCTTCGTTTTTCTGGGTGTTCGGGTGAAGTGTATTTTGGGGTCACTTTTGACGAGGTACCGCTGAACGTCGGGGAGCGCCTGCCGGGGCCCTCGGCGCCCCTGGGTCCGTGCGCACCTCTGTCCCTGGCTGCCGTCCCGCCACAAGACAGCGCCATTTCTGTGCAGCACGTGACGCGCTCTCCACGTCTCAGTCGGGGTGACGTCCCTGCCCGTCTGGGCTCTGGGCGCTTTGTCCTCCGTCCTTGTTACGCTTTGGTCTCTGGGCAGGGAGCCTGGGGGCGCCCGGACCCTTCACCTGTGGGTTCACTGCTGCATGTGCTGCGTGTCCTACATGGGCTGCGTGTCCTGTGTGTGCTGCGTGTCCTGTGTGTGCTGCGTGTCCTGCATGGGCTGTGTGTCCTGTGTGTGCTGCGTGTCCTGCATGGGCTGCGTGTCCTGTGTGGGCTGCATGTCCTGCGTGTGCTGACGTGTCCTACGTGGGCTGTGTGCGCTGCGTGTCCTACGTGCCCTGCACGCATGTGCTGCGTGTGCATCTGGCCTACCTGGGCGCCTCGGGGTCCTCTCCCGCCTCAGGGGTCTCTTGGGAGCTCCAGCCCGCGGCCCGGCTGCCCCCCCCCCATCCCGCCGCCGTGTGTGAAGGACACTCTGCCGCCACGGTCTGTGGCGTTGCCGACCCCGTCTCGCATTGGCGTCGCGTGTGCCGACTTCTGCCGCCTCCGGCTCCGTGTGTGCTTTTTGGCGTCCTCAGGGCTGGGTGCGGGCCTGTCACGGAGACGACACCGGGGTGGTGGCTCAGGCCGCACGTGGCCCAACTGCTCAGTGTCATGTGTCACGATCACTCCGGCCCTGGCACAGCCGGGGCCCCAGTGTTCGTCCCAGAGGGCAGGAGAGAAGGTGTCACTTTGGGGAAACCGACCGGGCAAGCAGGAAGCTGTCGTGGGAGAGGGGAGGGCAGGCGCCGCCTCCTGCCGCCTCCCTGACCCCCACTCTCGTGAGGCCCCCATGGGCGTCCCCGCCCTGCCCACGGGGGCCCTTCCTGCCGCCCCCACCTCCCAGACCCGTCTTCCCTGAGCTGGAGGTGGCCGCCAGGCAGGCTACATGGCGACGGAGCTGGGAAGGGCGTGAGCTCGTGCGCCGACGTGCGTGTCCCTGTGGCATGGACAACGTGGGTCCCTGTGTGTGCGGGTCCTTGTCCCTGTCCCTGGGTCTCCCGCAGGGAAGGCAGCGCTGGGTCTCGCTGGGTCTCCCGCAGGGAAGGCAGCGCCCGGGAGATCGATGGGCACAATTAAAGCATTTTTATCGTCTCCGTCAGTGTCTTTTGAAAAGCTGTTTTCCTGGTGGCCAGGTGCACGTGAGGTGAGATTCGCCCTCGCACCACGAGCGAGAGCGTCTGCAGGGCCTCATTGCCGCCCACCTGCGGAGCGCGGAGTGACCAGGGTTCTCACGGCGCGAGAGGGCTGGTCCCGGTGCAGCACCGTCCTTGAAAGCGACGTCTTTTGTGGGGCGTTCCGATCGCCGCCCCGCGTGGACAGCACGGAGGCCGTGGGCTTAGCGGGAGTTTCTCCAAGGTGCGAGGACGCCCACCCCTGTGTCTCAGGGTGGGGGGCTGTGCCCCCCAGGTGTGGCCGGGTCGGGGGGCTCCTCCTCAGGATGCCCAGGAGCTCAGACTCCCGGGGGGCTGCGGGCAGGGGCCGACCACGGGGCGGCTGCCGTCCGGGATGCGGTGCTGACCCAGGCCCGGCCGGCCCAAGTCTGCAGTGTCGAGGACAGTGCCCCATCCCTGGCACGGTGGGTCTGTGCCCCTCCCCGTCCCCTCCCCCGAGAGGCCCCAGCGCCAGAGGCCCTGCACTCACGGCACTCTGCAGCGGCCAACACGATCCTTCTTGGGGAGCTCCCGCCACATCGCCCTGGCTGGAGCCACCTGGGCAGCGCATGGGGCGGGTGGCAGAGAAGTGACCCCTCCCCCAGGACGGCCTCAGCCTGGGGGCACTGGGCGCTGGGGACGGTGGTGGCAGGTCCCCTTTATTCTGTCATCGGTGAGAAGTGGGTGAGAACACGGGTCTCCCGGCATTCCTTCCCTTCTCCGTTCATGTCAGCGGGTGGCACAGGACTGAGCCGGACATGGGCTGCCCCATCCCGGGGTTCCGGGGCCAGACCCCGAGGGGCTGCGATGCCGTGTCGAGGAACACGCGTGCCGGAACCGCTGAGCGTGGAGCCCCAGGGTGGACTGCCCTCCTGGGCCATGCTAGCCCCACTGGGTGGCCTGTGCCCAACCGGAGGATTTGGGTCCAGCGTTCTCTCTCCCTGCGGCTGCCGGGGGCCCACCGAGGCACCCTTGATCGTGCCCTGGGGCGGGCGCTGGGCTGCACGCAGGCCTGGACTCCACCTCCCACCAAGCGCAGTGGAATCGTGGATTTATCCGGAATTCCGATGAACGCCAGCAGGGCTGGGAGGCGTGAGGGAGCCTCAGGTGGGCTCCATGCTCAGGGAGGGATGGGGGCTGCCCGGTTGCATTGTGAAATTTTCATGGCTCTTAAACAACTTTATTTTTAAAAACTGTGCAAGTGAAACAGGAATGTGCACTGGGTATTCGAAGCCCCAAGCAAGAGGGGACTGCCTGGGACGGAAGTAGAGTCCCCTCTGCTCGCGCCTGAACGCTCCCTGCCCAGACCCCACCCCTGGGAACCTTCTCTCAATCTGTTTCCAACACGGCCTCGTCACTGAGTCCCCGTCCAAGGCCACATCCTCCGTGCAGCCTGGTGGCCGGACCAGGTGGTTCCCACTCAAAACAGGAAGTCGTTCAGATCCTTTTAGGGGTGCAAGAAATGAAACGCCGGCTTCTTAACAGTGAGACTGGACAGAAACAGCACAATCCCGGCCCAGGCCAGGTGCTCGGGGCGCCGAGGGTGGGGCCAGGTGGGGGGGCGCCCTCAGGACCCCGGTCCTACGTGGGCACACAGGGCGTCCGGGCAGCAAGGTGGGTCAGGGCCGGTCGCCACCGCTGCTCCCGGCTGAGCGCGGCTGTCCGGGCTGGCGGGAGGCTCCGCACCTACCTGTCTGCAGGTGTTGGCAGAGCCTGCTGGGGCTGCTGTCCCAGGCCCAGCCCCGACAGGCACCACCGGCCGTGGGCAGCACAGAGTTCATGGGAAACCCTTAACAGCGACTGTGATCTCAGTGCCCTTTCATCACTAATTGAAGATGTGACGTCCTCCTGGACAGAAAGCCCCTTAGTGTGCGGCCGCCCGGCCGGCCTGCGGCCCCAGGGCAGGTAGGGATGGCCCTGACCTCGCAGCAGTGTCCCTGTCCCCACGAGGCACCGAGAACAGCCTCTCCCTTCGTCCCTGCCACCGGCTCCCTCTGCCCGAGACTCGGGTCCGGCTGTATCTGGAGAACCGGGGAAAGGTCGTGCCGTCTAGACGCTAATGGAGCACGATGGTGTTTCTTCCTCGGCTGTATCCTGGCAACGGGATTACAGCTGGGGGGTGTTCCCCAGTGTGGCTCGGGGCCCCAGCTCCTCCCACCCCACAGGACCTCGGGCCTGGCAGCGGGCCACGGGGACTCGGGGTGGAGAAGCCGTGGCTCCCTGGTCCCGGGGCTGTGGACAGGGCCACAGCAACAGGCACCTCCGGAGCCACGGGCGGCCTCGGGCCATGCAGGGCTACGTGTAGGCCCGCCTGCTCCTCCCAGGATGGTCGGATTCCTGCCCTTTACCCAGAAGGGCGGGAGGTGAGCCAGGCCACCCCCATGCCACCCCGCCGGAGGACTCTGCCCCTCCTGGCACTCCGCCTGGCTCTTGCCCTGCGCCAGGTCAGCGGAGCCTGCCTGTCCCCTCAGCCTTCTGACTCCTTGAGGACAGACGGACGCCCAGACGAGATGCCTAGGAGACGGGACCTCGCCAGGAGGCGCTTGCCACCCTCCACGTGATGTTCGTTCCGTCCCTGCCGCTGCAGGTGCTGGGATCGTAAATTCCACCCACACGTCTGCGCCCCCTGCAGAGGGGCCCGGAGTGACGTCAGGGCAGGGACCCAGGGGCCTCCCGAGCCCCCACAATGCTGACCCGGGACCTGGGATCACACAACGGGACACGGGCCGGTGCAGCCAGGCTCGCATGGAGAACAAGGCCACTCGTGGAGCCGGGTACGGCGAGGAGAGACGGGTTTGCGCCAGCCTGGGGGTGGGGAGGCCGTGCGTGGGGGGAGCTGTGCCGCCGCGTGGCAGCCGCGTCTCATGACTCCAGCCCAGCCGACGCCGCGTCCCCGGCCCAGGGCAGTCGAGTCTGGAAACTGCGTCCCTGGGGGGCGTTGGAGGCGGCGGCTGAGGTTTCCGTGTCACCAGGGTCCTTGCAGTGGCGAGGCCCCCAGAGCTCCCACCGGCCCTGTGCCTCGTGGGGCTCGGTGACCTGCGGAGGGACAGGTCTGGTCCCGTGAGCGTCTCCTGGGCGGTGCAGGGCCCTTCAGGACCCCTGTCCACGCGTGGCCGGGTGCCTGCTCCTGTTGGGTCCTGGCTCTCCCTGGATGCTCAGCTGTGCTCCCTTGAGCCCGAGTGTCCTGGTGGTCAGTGTGGGGTCTGCCGTGGCCCTCCCGGAGCTACCGCAGAGCCGGGGCTCATGTCCATGGTGACTGAGTCGACGCTGAGTCAGCGACCTCAGGCCCGGGTCACGTGTCACCGGCCGAGGCCGCCAGAGCCCCAGCCTTTCAAGGGTGCCTTTGTTGTCTCCCGGGACGCTGGCCGCTCCCTCGGGTGGGAGCCGGGCACAGATGGGGCTCGTTTGGGCCATCTGGTCCGGGCTCTGCAGGTGCCCCTGCGGGTGGGGGCCCCTCCCGGCCAGACCCCCGGCCCACGACACTTCCCTCTCGGCATCTTGACTCGGGGTCCAGGGCGTGGGCGAGTGGGAGCAGCTGCTTCCCTCGGGAGGGCCTGGTTCTGGGGACGCAGCCAGGGTGGGGGCTGGGACCCGGTGGAAACGGCCCCTGGGAGGGCCCGGCTGGCGTGACCCCAGGCAGCGCCTGACCCCCGCCCACAGTAGTGTAAGCCGAACCTTCCCGGGTGGAGAAGACGGCGGTTCACATGGCAGCCACGGAGCGATCCCAGGTTTAGTTCATGCTGCTGTGTGGCGGGACCTGGTCATTGCTGGCAGCTGCAGGGCGTGGTAGGCTGCAGGGCGTGGCAGGCTGCAGGGCTTGGGTGAGGGAGCAGGAGACCCTCCCTGCAGGGCAGTGAGACAGGTCAGGTGCAAGTGCGTGTCCTGCAGGTAAGCACACCTGGAGCACACCTGGAGCCTGGCTCTGCCATGTGCTGGCCTTGGGGCCCCTCACCCCCCCGTGAGTGTTCTCAGGACGGGACTCCGGCCCACAGGAGGGCAGCCAGGCCTGTGCTGGCCTCCAGTTTCCTCCTGTGCCTCAGTTTCCCCAGCAGAGCTCACCAGGGAGGGGAGGGGTCTACAGGGCGCATCCCCCACGCCTGGTGAGCGTGGGCGCTGCCCGACCCTCGGGGTCCTGGTGGTTTGGAAAGTCGGGTGCTGCCCCAGCCCCTGCACCTCACGCCATGCCCCTCCTGGCGGCTCCCAGGCCCCACTGGACGCTCCCTGGGTCTGTCACCGTGTGTGCCGCCCCTGCCGAGACCACGGCCGCTGCCCCTTCCCGCCTCGTGGCCGTCGGTTTGGCCACAGGCTGTGTGGTGTCCCCTGAAGGGCCCCGGCCACGGCCCCGCCCACACATGGCCTCTCGGGGACGGAGCTGTGGCCCTGACGGTGCCCGGCTGTTTCCTCCTCCCCTGGGACAGACGCAGGACTCCACAGAGGTCCAGACTGGCCCAGGTATGGGTTCCAGAACTACCGTGTTTCCCCGAAAATAACCCCTACCCGTGAAAGAAGCCCTAGCAGGATTTCTAAGCATTTGGGCAATAGAAGCCCTACCCCAAAAATAAGCCCTAGTGACGGGCGTGGCTGCGCAGCGCATCTGCACCACCCGTGCGTGTCGTCACAGAGAGGGAAAGAAGACGAGCAGCCCTTCTCATCTGCCCCGTGAGAGCTCTAGTGCTTGACAGGAGAGATCAGGGCCAGTGGTTCTAAAGGAAAGAGAGTCGCAAGACATTCAGGATGGAATTCGGGGTTTGGAGAGTGATGATGATGTTCCAGAAGAAGATGACTTAACTATATTTGAATCAATGTAGATGGTTGTACCGTACTTAAAAAAAATAACACGTCCCCTGAAAATAAGGCCCAGGGTGTCTTCTTGAGGAGAAATAAATATAAGACCCTGTCTTATTTTCGGGGAAACACCTGAGGATTCCTCTGTGGCAGTTCCAAGCAGACTTCCCAGACGCGGGCGGCGCAGCTAAGGGGCCGAGCTGGCCCCGTGGGTCAGGGCGTGGCCCCACTCCCAGCGCCGTGGCCTCTGTGGGGCCCAGGGGGATGGGTGGGCAGCTCCTCCTCTCTCCACCAACCCGGGCTCCTGCGCTGCCCATGTGCGTGCTGAGGGTGTAGTGTGGGCCTTGTCTGCCCGTCTCTCCTAGACGCTGCCCCTCTCAGCCCTGGTGTGGGTTCCCCCGCGGGGACCTGGTGCTGCGGTAGCCGGCAAGAGTGACGTGGTCCCTGCTGCAGGCTCCTCTCCTGGGCCGCACACCTTGGTGTGTGTGGATTAGAACCCTCTCCCACCCCACCAGCCTAAGGCCTCCTAAAGCCTCCTGGCAGGACCACGAGGACGCGGTGGCCAGTGCTGGCCCAGGGAATGCCCGCAGGGGCGCTGGGGTGCTGCCTGGGCCAGGGCCCTGGGCTGGCGACACCCACGAGACCGGTCACGGGGCACCTTGCTGGCTAAAGCAATGACAGCCACAAAAAACAAAACTGTTTCCCATAAGGCAGAGAGGCTGGATGCTCCATTTTGGTTTTACTGTAACTCTGGGAAAGATTTGCAAATGCGGCGTCAGGCCCACAGCCCTGTTGGGGTCTCCCGTTGCGTGGTGGCGCTACCGGCCTTGCTGCAATTTCTTCCGAAACCGCACTTTCCCTCGGGAGGAGCTCAGTGCTGACCCCGACCCTCCCGCCCTGCACCCGCCGCGGCCCCACCCGGCTCTCCAAGCAGAAGCGCGACCTGCTGCACCCTCAGCGCCCCGCGGAGAGGCCGGGTCTGGCCGGGGCTGCAGCGTGCACCCTGTCCTCAGCCACAGGCCACGTCCTGCCCCGACCGCGCCCGTCGATTGGCCACGCTGTCCCGCAGGCTTGGGGCCTGCAGCGCCGCGACCTCAGCTCTCGCCCGCGCGCAGGAGGAGGCGTGGCCGGCGTGGCCGGGGAAGCTGCAGGCCGCGCCTGCTCCTGCGCCGAGCGTCGGGGAGCCCGTGGCTGCTCCGCGCACCCACGCGGCCCGCACTGCCCGGCGGCCGCCACGCAGGGTTGGTGGCACCCCCAGCCCCGGGGGGGAGGGGCTGTGGGCAGGGCCTGGTCCGCACGGTGAGTCTGTCGGGACGCAGGCGTCCTCTGTGCAGAGTGTCCCGGATGTCAAGGGAGCGCGGCCACGTGGCGGAGGAGGGGCGGAGCCTTCAGCACCCTGCGCGTGCGCAGTCTGCCCCGTCTGCTCCACGTGTGCCACCGTGTGCGCGTGTCTGCCCGTTTATCTGCTGGGTGCCGTGCGCGGGCCGGCGACCCGGGGCCTCGCGGTGGAGACTCACCCTCCCTTGTTTCAGGCCGGCTGGGGCTTGTGGGCTCCACGGCCCTTTCCTGGCGTGGGGGCCCCACCCCGCCCGCCCTGGAGCTGCGGCTCTGCCCCTGCTCTCCGCGTTGGGGGCCCCTGCGGCGGGTGGCGGACCGGGAAGGAGACCCTGGGTGGCCCCGAGTCGCTGAGGGAGAGGTGCGGGCTGAGCAAGGGAGAGGCGTGGGGCCCCTCCGAGCGCGGTGCTGGGAGAGCACGGGTGGGCAGAGGCTCAGGGAGAAACTGAGGTCCCCGCGCGCGCGCGCGCATCTGCACTGTCGCCGGGGTCCGGCGAGGGCTGATGGACTGGCTTCCACCCTCCGATCCCCTCGCACGAGCCCCTCTGCCGGGCGGGCGTCCCGGGGCAGCTCACGCTCCCGTCTGGGCGCAGCTGGGTCTGCAGGGCTCTGGCATCTGGGCTGTGAGCTCTGCGTGGCCTGCGCGGGGCGGCCGCGCCCTGCCGTTCCGTGCCGGGGGAGACACCGTCCCTGGCCCGCAGAGGCGCGGACACGCGGTCTCTGGGTCAGACCGAGGCAGGCAGGCGTGCTCACGCCGCCGGGGCCCGTCTGCTCCCCTCCTGTGCGAGGCCCTCCTGACCGCCCCCGTGTGCACCGGGCGTGCGTCTCGCCGCGCTGTGCAGCTGGGGGCTGGCGCTCCCGTGGCCGGTCCAGGGTGTTGGGTGTCGGCGTGAGGCTCGTGTGGTGAGGGCGGCTGGGGCCTCCATCCTGCAGCGCTGTGGGACTGGACGCTGGGCCCAGCGGACTCCCGGGGACAGTGCGGCCAAGCACCGCCCTTGGCTGCCCTGAATGCAGGGAGCGCGGCCGGGCCCTGCAGGGTCTGTGGGGTCAGGACTCTGGGCAGCGGTTTCTGTGCTTCTGTCCGTCTTCCCAGACTTGGGCACAGCAGGATTCTTTAGCTTCTGTCAAACGGAGGTGAATTTCACATAGCGTCAAATTAACCACTTTAAAGCGAACAATCCAGCGACATTTAGAAACATCAGGATGTCATGTAGCCATCAAGCGGCCTAATTCTAGAACATTCTTGTCACCAAAAAGGAACCCCTGTACCCTGAGCAGTCGCTGCCTCGAGTGGAAACCCCGGATCCGTTTCTGCCTCTGGGTCTCCCCTATCTGGGCATCGGTGCCGGCGGAATCCCCACACGTGGGCTTTGCGCCTGGCCTCTTTCACTGGCGCTAGGTTTCCGTGTTTGCCCGTGAGTTTGCGTGTGTCACCGCTTCCTCCCTTCCTTCCACGGCCCGCGCAACGCGGCACTGCAGGTTCTTTAAATTGCAACACGTGCCTCGCGTGCTGACACGTCCCTGGGCCGGAGACTGCGCTTGCTTTACGAAGGACCCGCTTGCGTCCCGGTGTCAACGGAAAAGAAGCCGAACTCTGTAAATTAATTTTAAAGAGATTTATTCTGAGCCAGATTTGAGGACCGTGACCCAGAGCCACTACCAGGAGGCCTTGAGCAGGTGGACTCTCCGTGGCTGGGTCACAGTTTGGTTTTATACATTTCAGGGAGATAGGGGTTGCAGGTAAAGTCGTAAATCAATACGCGGGAGGCATACGTTGAAGGTGGGACATCTCGAAGTAGGGGTTTACAGGTTACAGGTGGGTTTGAAGATTCTTTGGCTTGTAATTGGTTAAAGACATGAAGCTTTGTGTAAAGGCTTGGAATGTTTCAACATAAGCAGCTGTTATCAGAGATAAGCCACAGGACATAGATTTGTTGTGCAAATTGAGGACTTGCAGGTCTGTCCTGCATACCCTTAGGCCTGTTAACGGGTTACAAAGGATGACCCCAGGAAGGGAGGGAGGCATGATGAGGCCTGTCTGACTTCCTTTCTCTTGGCCTGCAATTTAGTTTCAGGATATTCTTTTGGCCACGAAGGGGGTCCATTCAGTCAGCTGGTGGGGGGGGAGGTGAGCCTTAAAATTTTATTTTAGTTCACACCAGCCTCGGGTGCGAGGGCCACAGGCGTGCGTCAGGAGGGAGGGCCGTGCTCTTTGGCTCCATGAGGAGCCGTGGGTGGTGTCCCGGCCACAGGCAGGTCCTGCTGGGGTCGCTGTGTGTGGAGGGTCCGGGGTTCCCAGCAGGGCTGGTCCGTGGCTGTGTTTCCCCCTGTGGCGGGACAGATGTGCGTGTCCTTTCCCTGCATGCGTTCTGCCCGCCACCCCCTTGTCTCTCGCAGCCGCAGTTTCCCCCTTGCTAAGGCTCTGGGCGTGTCTCGGTTCTGGACGTACTGTCCCTCCCACACGCCCTCTTGCCCGTCCTGCCTGTGCCGGACTCTCCGTGGGGCGTCAGAGCCAAAGCTCCGGGCAGGTTGAGGCTCCTGCACAGCCCTGCCACTAGAAGTGGGAGGACACGGCCCTTCCGCAGGCGGGGGGACGGGGCCACCACCGCCGCCGCCGCCTGTCTGCTGGGAGGGGTTCACGGTGGGCGCCTGGGCTGTGGCCCCACCGGGGCCTGGGAGCCTTGGAGGAGGGGCCGGGTGTGGAGCCCACCCTGGGCAGGCTCGGGGGCGGTCCTGCGACCCCGGGTCACGTTTCAAAGGCAGATGTAGGACGTGAGCAGCTGCCTGCGTCGCTGGAAGCCCAAGAGTGTGGAGAGGGCACGTCTGGGCCGGCCCGGGTGGGCTCTCGCGCATTTCCAAGCAGGGCCACACGGCGAGCGCTGTCACGGCCTTGCCGCCTCTCATTGGCGTCCCCAGCCCGGCCCACGGCCGGCACACGCACACCCTGCCAGGCGGCCGTCCTAAGTCTGCTCGGAGCCGTGCGGAACCCGTGAGAACCGAAACTCAGACCCGGGGAACCGCCGCCCCCGCGGCTGGGCCATTGCAAATCACGTCCGTAGAAAGAGCAAGGAAGAAATAAAGCGTGTTGGCCAGGCCGCATGACTGCTCCGCAGGCGCCGGGTCATTTGTCATTTGTGTCCAGGTGGCTTGTTTGTGCGGCTGGGGGCCGAGACGCGGGGAGAAGGTCACATTCCGTTCATAGCGGCTTATCTGGGCTGGCGGGCGGCGGGAGGGGCTGACACAGTCCAGAGCTGGTTCCTGCGGCTGACGGGGCCACCCTGCTGGGCTGGGGGACTGAGGGGCCGTGTTTGCAGACATCCGGGAGGACCAGGGACCCCACTGAGCTCCTGCCATGTGCAGGGACTGTGCTGGGCTCGGAGTGGCGGAGCTGGGCGTAGACCAGCCAGCCTGGGGGAGGCGGGCGGGCAGCACCCCCACGGCGGCTGTGGGGCTGGGGGAGGCCAGGCCCCCAGGAGGTGTTCTCCAGACCCCTGTAGATCCTGCAGACTCTCCCAGGGCCCGGACTATCCCCGCCGGCTCCTGTGGCCGTGAGCGCCTGCCATTCGAGACGGACTTGGACGCAAGCCCGGACATGCTGCCAGGGACCGTCCAAGCCCCGTGCGCTGTGGGGATAGCAGAGCCCTTGGCTGCTCGGCCGTGGTGGGGCCGTGGTGGGCAGGTGCGGACTGCCCTGCGTGGGCAGCCTCCAGCCCACTCTGGCACGACGAAGCTGCTGGCGTCCAGCCTGGGGCCACGCCGCGGCCGCCTGTCCCTGCCCAGTTTCCAACAAGGGCGTGGGACGGGGCTTTCCCCGCCCACGTGGCCGTCAGCCGGCCCAGGTCCCCTCTGTCACCGAGGCCTCGGTCATGCTCAGCCTGTGTCGTTGAGACCCTCCCCCAGCCGAGCCCACTGTGGACCGTGTCCCCTCCCCATAGCACCCTCAGCGCCCACCAGCATGTCGCAGCTCTCTAGAGCAGACACAGGTGGGAGGGACGGAAGGTTCTGGAGCAGGGACCAAAACAAGCCCCAGGCACCCTCCATGCTCTGGCAGGCTTAGGGCCACAGGAGGAGCCAGGGCAGGGCCAGGGCGACCTTCCTGGGGCCAGGAGATGGGCCTCATCGGGGTCACAGAGGCCTGGGAGTGGGCTGGGGCTGAGTGGCCTTGGCAGGGGCTGGGTTGAGGCAGGGGCTGGGGCTGGGCAGGGGCAGGGGCTGGGGCTGGGCAGGGGCTGGGGCTGGGCAGGAGCTGGGTTGAGGCAGGGGCTGGGGCTGGGCAGGG
>VSMD01121232.1:0-143945 GCA_008750895.1 Mirza zaza | reverse complement strand
GGTGCTTTTCTAGACAATGAACAAAATAGACCAAAAAGAATCCTGCCTTTATTTAAAAAAAAAGAAAAGAAAAAGAAAGCCGAAGGAGGGGCAGCAGACAAAAAACAAATAAATAATTAATATAGGGAGTGTATTAGATGGTGTATAGTGATATGGAAAAAATATAAAGCAAGAAAGGGTGATAGGCTAGGTTTGGAGGGAATACTGCAAACTCACTTCATCCAACCCCCTTTCACAAATCTCATTGCTTCCTTTGATCTAACCTGGCTTCTGTGCACACACCACCACTCCTTATGGTTGGACTTCTGTATCAGTTGTGTTTCTTTCCTTCCTAGTAGCGCGTAAGCCCACCACCACATACTGGGGGTGTGGAAAATTAATGTTATTTTAAGCCAGCCTCAGTGTATAGTTAAGCCAGCCTTAGTCTCTGCTCTGACAATTCATCGTTTTAATTTTAATAACTATAGACCTTCTCCCTATTGAATTTTTCACTTTTCTTTATTCTTCAAATAATGTACTTATCTTCCCAACTGCCAATTGTTGGTCACAGGTATCTGACATAGCTTGGGCTATATGATATCCTAAATCCATGCATTATTTATATGAAAGTATCCTTTCATTTAGCTCTAAAAATAAAAGGAAGAAGAAAATTTGGCTACCACTACAAAATTGGAAGAGCAATGCTACTCCCGAAGGACTGCCCAGATACTCCTAAAAATAAAAACAAACGCTGGCCACTGATTCTGGGAGGAGTTAGGGAGGCAGGTCCCTCCCTCATGCGTGGCCTGGTATCTCAGTGCTGGACACGCAGCAATCAATAAATGCTTGTAGGAGAAAACTCCTGTGTGCAACAGCCATGTAATTGTGGCTGTAGAATGCTGGCAGTCAGGTGGGAATGTATTGGGAGGGGTTTTAAAAGTAGACTTGGAAGGGATGGACTGTTGAGAAAAGAGGGGGATGATGTCAGGGAGTCCCTGGAGGAGGAACATGCATCCCACCTGGGAGAACATAAGGAGCTCAATTTAGGTCAAGTCTAGTCTGAGATGGTCGTGAAGGCCACCCGCAGATCTTGGAATCAAGGATGGGGGAAGGTCGTTTTGGAATGAGAGAGCAAATCTGGGCTGACAGTTGAGATTTGGGAGTCAAAGCAGAGAGGTCATTGTTGGAGCCCTGGGAGAAAATAAAATGCTCCAGGAGACTAACATGCAGTGACAGCACTTGGGGTGCTCCATCATTTGGGGGCAGGAGACAGAAGAGGCATGAGAGCAGGAAAAGGTTGTGAGACTCAGATCACTTTGTGCCATTGTGATCCTGGAAAAGGGACTATTTTAGTTGTTAATCCCAACCCCCACCTCCTTGTGATTCTGTCCAAACCAATTCGTGCTAATCACATGAAGCCAATGTAAGGAAGAGTCTGGGCTCCGTAGCCAAATGCCAAATTGTACATTTATATACCTTCCAAATACACAGTGAATAATAAAACCTTTTACCCTTCTCTATACTTTACACAAATTAACTCAGCTAATCATCAAAACAAACTTAGAAATGATTTTTACCATTTAGCCAATGGAGAACAGAGAGGATGAGAAGCTCGCCCAAGGTCACACAGCCATTTCAGGATTCAAAGTCAGTTGGTTTGATTCTAAAGCCTGTGCTTTTTGACCATTACACCATCCTCTCTTCACATAACGCTTCCATAAATGGCTGGACCTAACCTGGGCTTTTAGGGAGATGATTTCCAGTAAGTTTCCTCTTGTACTACATTTCTACATATTCTCTTCTTTAACATTTCCCACCAGATGTGTTTAGCTGATGCATTTCTAAGCTTCTTACCTCCACTGGAGCTTTCTGGGCCTTCTCATGTTAAGTGCAGGCAACCTTCTTCTCTTGACACCAAGACGGGCATCAGAGCCCTGGCTCGATATACCACATCATACCCGCCCTTTTATATCACAACACGCCAGAGGCTCAGAGCCACTAAGTGCTTTTTAATCACCCCAGATTTGCAAGAGTATGTCCTAATGACACTTCCTAAAGGGCATCATTACTTCTACAAAAATATTTTCTCATAAAATATTTGCTTTAAAAAGAGCCTAAATAAATAAATAAATAAATAAATAATAAAAAGAACCTACTAAATTCTGTCTTGGGCAATTACACTAAATCTCTACACCAGGGGTCCTCGAACTTTTTAAACAGGGGGCCAGTTCACTGTCCCTCGGACCGTTGGAGGGCCAGACTATAGTTTAAAAAATAACTATGAACAAATTCCTATGCACACCGCACATATCTTATTTTGAAGTAAAACAACAAACGGGCAAAGACACCCGCATGTGGCCCGAGGGCCGTAGTTTGAGGATGCCTGCTCTACCCCCTTAGAACCTCTGTCAGGAAATTGGGCCTTGCTTTTTGTAACAACCCTCCCCTGTAGCTCATCAGCACATCTCCCTTGCCTAATCCTAATGTTTGGTCTCACATTGACACATGCCAAGAATTAAGTAGCAGACAGTGGTCACAGGAATTGTAACATGTTTGAGGCTCATAGTTGCTTTCAGCATCTTTGCAAAGGAAAATACAAACAGTTGATTATAATAAGCTAAGGATATGTCAGGGAGGTTGTCCATAAGGAGCTAAAAAGAGGGTAGAGGTTAACACGTTAAGACTTCCAAGAACATTGTGTTCTAAAAATACCCTGAAGATTTGGAAAATGCCCAACACTTATTAACTGTGTGGGCGAGGGGAATCAGTATATTCAATACAAGCCAAGTCAGGGTGCCCTCTGCTGTCTAAAATGATGACCTAAGTATGTTAAGCATTTTTAAGCAAAAGAAAAGGAAACTTAATAGCTAAACAAATAAGCAAACAAATGGGATCTATCAAGTGTATTTTGTAACAGAAAGATTTACAAAATAAGTTGAAATAAGGAAGAAGGTACACATTATTTTAGTACTTTAATCAAATTGATTCTAATGACATAAAATAGAGGGTATTTATTTGTGCAATTACCCTCATTTTGTTTTGTTTTGTTCTCTATTTTTAAAATGAATTCCCAGGTGTAGGTATATGGCAGCAAATTTAGTTTATGATGATTCTATCTTGTTAAGAATCAGAAGAATCACAACAGCAATGTTTGGGGGTGGAAATGCTATTTATATATAGCTGATGTTTCTGTGGAATGATTTTCTTTTGAGACTATATTGGAATCTTTGAGCCAATCATAAGGTTTGGAGGGGTTTTGTTTGTTTGGTTTTGGTTTTGGGTTTTTTGTGTTGGTTTTTTTTTTTGTCCATACACCCCCAACTCATACCCTTCTTACAGTGAAATTAGTACCATACTGTAATGGAAGTGATATTCAAAATATTTTAAAACAGCCATGAAAAAGACACAAACCAGTCAGAACGGAAAAACTGACCAATCAGAAAGGACTCCTAGTAAACACTTGGTACATCATGGTCTGGTACCAGAAGGTACCTTTCTTAACTGCTGCCTGTTTCTGGTTCTTTCTTGGCAGGGCAGTTCTAGACCTATTAGCTGTACTTCAGAGGTACATGGGCATAGGCAGGGAAGAAGGTGATAGATACTAGATTTGCCTCCTGTCATAAAATATAACTGCACTTAAAGGTTTTTTGTTAATTGAATTTGTCCCCCTGTAAACTAGATCACGTTTTCTATGAATAGCAAGGGAAGGCAAAGAGTAGAAAGAATATTTAGCCAGGGGTGAGAAGCTATGGTTTGTTCCTGTTCTTTACCACTTACTAGCAGAGTGACCTTGATGAAAAGTACCCTCTCTGAGAACCAGTTTTCTAATCTGGAACAAAACCCCATAACAGTGTTGCTCTAATGATACATGTGAAAGTGCTTTGTAATTCATTAAATTCTATATAAACATAGTACGCTTCTTTATACCTTAGCAAAACTAATATTTTAAAGGAACCCTGAAATAAGAATTATTTTCCTAAGAGATTAATCTGCCCTGAATCCAGCAAGCCCGGGTTTTCATATATTAAGGTGTTTTTGGTTTTTTTTTTTTTTAAAGGGTCAAACCTCGACCTAACTCACTCAGTCTTCTCCAGATCATGTTGGAGTTTAATCAGATATATATTTTTTGTACCATTTTACCTGCTTTATATTTCTGTAGCCTCCATTTGGTGACCCTCAAGGAGCATGTTATAAAGTTTGAGCTATCTAGACAGCTGAGCCACCATAAATAAAATGTTGATTATAGGGTCCAAAGACACATGCTTAGATTAATGCTGGGACCAAGAAATGTAGGTCACTCTTCCTAGTGGTAGCTCATGTTAGGAAACTGTGGTCTAGTTCCACCAGTTACTTTGGCCACTTGGGACCTTTGTCCTAAATGTCAGTAAGTTTTGAGATAGAAACCTTGTACTGCTAAAAGGCATTTTGTCAGTGCTGGAGTTCAGGATATGAGGCTAAGCTTGCATTAAGCAAAAGGAGGATAAAAGGCTTAGGGCAAAAGGCTGGACTTAGATTGGCTTCCAGGGAAATCACTGAGAACCAGAGAGGCCCACATGGAAGAAGGTGGGAATACCTGGCAGATTCTTTCATTATCTGGAAAAGAGTTACTCCAGGAGGCTCCATTTCCATAAGATTTCCAGAGCTGTGCCTGAGCCGGCTAATAGGATAGATACATGTTGGCAGCCACAATATCAAAAGAAGAAAAAAAAAAAATCTATCTGGGGCTCTCAGAAACCGTTTAGAGAGCTCCAGGATTGGCTATTTCCCATGCCAGAAAAAGTAAGACATTCAGTATTTTGAAGATTTTTCTTAGTATCAGAGAACAGAGCTTTGACAAACAAACAAACAAATTGGGTATGTTAGTTAAAGGGGGAAATATTTGATCATTGTAGCCTTAAGGAAAAAGCAAATTAGATCTGAGTCTACATAAGAGCAGAGGGGTAAGAGATTTCTATGATTTTGAGTTTTATTTGAATAGACATTAATAAAATGGTCTGGAGTGGTGATGGTCCACAGGCAAGATTTTACTATTTGACAGCTGCATACTCTGAGTGCTTGGATTTTAGGAAAGATGTTAGATTTTCAAGAAGGATCTTGACAAGAGCTAACCATAAATATTTATCTCACTTTAGCTAATAACTTCAGTTCTGTAGCACTAAGGTATATTTGTATTTAGAGCAAAAAATATCAAGGAAGCTAAGATATTTCTAGGGATAGCCTAATACGGATGAAAATGAAATGGGCTGAAATTCAAAAAAAGATTTATGCTAATGGAACAATTATAAAAATTTGATTCTGTACTACAATCCATTTAATATGGCCCTTCCTATTGATTAGCGGTGGGCTGATCACTTTAGCTAGACCATCCTTGGTAAAGGAATTCTTTTAAAAAACCTTTAAAGTAGATACATATGATATGCAGCCATTTTTTGCGCACAAATTATTTTTCCATTGAACCCAAAATAGAAAGCATATGCATTTCAATAGCAGTGGACTGAAATTGTTTGAGTTAATATGAAATTTATGAATGAAGAAGAGAAAGCTCTATCACTAAATTTGGAATATTGGAAGTTATTTTAGAAACCAGCTTGAAAGGTTTTCTTTTCTTTTTTTTTTTTTTTTGCAGCCTGAAGAGCAGAATACATCCGCATGAATAATTCATAAAGTCCTAGAAATATTAATCAAATAGTTTAGACAGTGATATATCTTTTCATTTTGACTAATTGATTTTTTTTTTTAATTTAAAGTTCCTGGCCAACCATCTGATTTTTTTTTTTCCTGAATGTTTGTGTTAACTCCTGTGGTAGGTTTCTGGATTTTGATTAAAATTCCATACCAAATGTTCATTTGTATTGACTGTAGAGTGAGTAGGCTGGTGCTGGCAGTTGAAGAAATGTGCTCCGCCTTCTTGTCACTTTTTGAATGGATTGTGAAGGGTTTGTTAATTTGCTCTTCACTCCACTGGAGCAGATACTCACAAATATCTGCTAGGTCGCAAGACTGTTTTATTTGCATAATGAGAAGAACGGTTTGGGGGAGGGTTGTTTGGGAAATAGGATAATAAGGTGCCTTAAAAATAGAAATACTTGGCCTTATTTGCTTTTATTTCTGGTATCTTTAGAAACAGTCTTGACTGTGTTGCTTTCCAGCCAAGTCCTTTTTTGGAAAGGGTGATTAAGGGGGCTGGGACTCCATCTGCCCTGCCAGACTCTTTTCCTTAGCCCTTCTTGCATTCCATCTATAAACCTACATCGCCTCGACCCATACATTGGTAAAGTGTCATATAGGTCTTTCTGACTCTAGCGTAGGGCTGTCTCTTTCCTATAGGCAAAAATATGCTTCTCTCTGAATCCCAAAGAAAAATTGCCCTCCCTCCTTTACCTTCCCTTTTCGTTGCTGTTAAGAGAACCTAGTCTAACATCCGTACATTTCTTCCTAAAGTAGGAGCACCAGCCCTTCACTTGCGTTTCCCATTAAACGAGACACCCAAAGGACACTGGCTTGATCCTGAGAAGGAAAGGGTAAACCGACCGGAATACACAGCCCTTTGCCTAAAACAGAATGCATTGCTCCGTGCTTAGTGTTAGATTTATGGAATGGCTCCTCTCCCAGCGTTGTCCCTGCTTTATACAATTTGGTGCTTTGTTGCTATCGAAACGGCATCACTCTCTAAGCCATTGTGAGTGTGAAGGGGGAGGAGGCTGTGGCAGGCAGGGTGGTAGTAGTAGTGAATGACACAGCTTTGCCAGATGACATGTAGCGGACCTCTGCATCAGCCAAGAGGAATTAAGCTTTGTCACTCCCCACTGGGACTACCTTTCTCCTGGTATGTGCGCAAGGAATTCATATGCTGCTGCTACTGCTGCAGCCACCAAAGCAGAGCCCTGAGTACACTTGGCTACAGAAAGCAGTGAGCAAGAATGATAGCTGTCTCTTTTAAATGCCGTTGTCAAATTCTGAGGCGACTTACTAAAGGTATTGTGCTTTCCTTGTTATTCACTCAGCGAGTCTGTTGCAGTATCCTATAAACACAGTTTAACGGGTTTTACTTTCAAATATGACTGCCTTTATAATTTATTGTCAGGCAACAAAGAACTCAGTGAAATATGTGTGTGTATATATATATATATATATATGTATGTATATACAGGTGGACTCGGCTTTGCTTTCTCTCTTTACACCCTATGTTCATGCTGAAATTGTGAAACTGGCTTGTGAGATTTTTTTTTTTCTTAACGACTTCATCCTTTGCTAGAAAGAGAATGTGTTTGGGTCCGGTGCTGAAGTTATTATGGGAAACCGTCATTTTGCATGCTGATTAAACTGGTCAAGAGAAGTCAAGTGTATGTTACTGTCCTTTCTATGATACTTGTACTAAATGCAGCTGGCAGTTTCAAGACTCACAGCTGGCGAATCCACAGAATAATTGTTTATTCTATTAATTTCCAACAGCTCAAGAGCTTTTTCTCAGGACAGCTTGAATTTTTTTATGTTAGAATTGCACGTTCACAAAAGTAGGTAATTCGAAATGCTTTTGGTCCTGTATGATATTTGACGTTTATTTGGAAGTAAAAATCAGTGCTCTGTATCTTATCGTCAAGAATCATTGGCTTGAGATTGTCTCTCTTAGAACTCTAAAATATTAATTAAATCTGTCTGTAATATTTAAATTAAGCTTTTCTTTGAAATCACTTTAGCTGTGCTATCTCATTTACTTTGTGTGCATGCTATTGCAAAGTTAGTGAATGGCTGCTTTAAAAATCCTGCCTTATGTCCATACAGATATGTGAGCCCTCTTGCCTTATTTCCTTCAGATAGAATCTTTTGGGGAAATTTATTATTACAAAAAAAAAAAAAACTTCACTCAGAGTAAAACTATTGTAGCTGCAAATGCCTTTTTCAGCCTGTAATATAGAATACTGTCAAGTAATTAATGGGTATAATTATGTTCTAGCAGCTCTGAACCTATAAATATGTTAATGGATGCTATTTCTATCATTTTAGCTTGACATATCAGAGTTCTTTGATCACCAGCAGTGCAGCTAAAAATGCAATTAATATTTTATTTGGCAGAAGAATGAGCACAGAGCAAATAGTGAGAAATAGATCTTCAGTCAATAACAGGAAAAGGAATAAATACTATAGACCAACTTACTGAATGCATTTGCAAGTTGTTTGGATAGCAGAGTGAGTCCTTTAAAAGGTACTTTGGGGGAAATATAGGAAAGATTATCCATTTTAAATTAGGCTGTTAACATGGGGCTGTAAATTCTCTTTTGACTTTCTCCTGTACAATTGGTACAAAAGTATAATTTCTGTTTATAAATCACTATTAAGAGACTATCCTTTATCTTATGGCTTTGGCTAAGTCTTTTAAAGACAGGTCCTTTATTCTAAAAAGTTCTTAGCTGATTTTAGCATTTGCTTATCTTAGTGTTGAGAAGTTGATGCTCTTCTTACATTATAATCTTTAAACAATCACTATTTTCTATTCATATGTATCAGAAATTCTTTTATAAGTGCTAGATACTAGGAATAGAGTGAGCCCAAGTCATTTTTAGTTCTTACAAATAGGTTTAACTTTTTTCAGTTTTCTGAGTCTTATGGAAGTATTGATCTCCTGCCTGAAAGGAGATTTAAATATTTACTGAGATACTTGCTAGAAATCTAGATAATTGAGGAAAGTATTGATACTTTCTTTGTAGTTGCTAAATCACATTTTTCCCCAAAATCTTTATATCTGTTCTTTCCATTTGGTATTTAGCTTAAGACTGCCAATTGATGGGTAAAATAAAATCTCAAATAAAATCAATTTGCCATAATTGGGCTCTTCTTTGTGCATTAACTGGATGTTCAGACATTTGCAAGAATGTGCCTTAGTAACGCAATGCCTTGCCTTGCCATCCACTTCAGTACTGTCAAACAAGGTGCAAGTTCCAGCAGTGCCACCTGTTGTTCCAAAGTGGATTCAGTGAGCTCCAGCACTCTACCCTACCTGTGGTGGTATTTTCTTAAGTTGTAATAATAAAACCAAGAAACATAGCAATTGCATTAAATGTCCTTTACTGGTATTTGGGGGTGTGGTGCATATGCACTTGCTTGAAGTTTCTCTTCTTCCTGTCCCACTCTCCCTACCCATACAACTCCCACACCCCACCCTCACCCCCAAAACACACATATTTCTTTATACTCACTGAGGGCTGCACCTGATACTCTTCCAGCACAGTGCCCTGCACTTAGAAACTGCATAGTAGGCTCTTAGAAGCTGTCTGTTAAAATGATTGGATTTTTCAAGTTGGAAGTAGTAGGACATTTGATTTTTCTGTAAACTCTTAGGAAATGCTTCAAGAGCTTTATTAGAGCCCTTGAGGCTAAAACCTTATGCAGATCTTCGGTGGGGGTTGGGGAACAGTTTGCTTCCAGTCTCTGAAACTACCTTGCTATTTGCGGTTGATGTCACCCACAAGAAAAAGCAGTATGGTAGTTACGATATCTTTTTAATTCTCTTAAGGATGAAAAGATGCAATGAAAGGGAAACTATTTTCTACCTGTACCCATAATCCACATTCTTGGTATTTTACTTTTTTTTTTATTCCTCATATATCTATCTAACGTACATTTAACAAATATTCATTACCTACTATACACCAGGCACTGACATTTTTACACTAGAATTCTGGGCTGGGACAATTTATAGGTGTGTGAACAGGAATAGGTGTCTGAAACATTTTTAATCAATATATTATTGAACAATAAATATTATTTTCTTTATTTGAGATAAAATTTTTAAAAATCCATAAAATGTGTATTTTCTAGACAAGTCCTTAGGTTGCCCCATGTAGACATTTGACCCACTGTATTATGGCAGAACATATTGCAGGTGAACTTAGCACTTCTCTAACTTGGAAATTGAGTCCATTTCTTATTAAGGCTCCAAGCAACTGTTTCAATCATTTTGCTTTATCAGATGCCTGCCAATGAAGAACAAGAACAAGAAGATAACCAAAAGGCTAGCCTTGCCATTATGAGAGGAGCTCTGGTTCTCTCAAAGACCAAGCGCTGTGGGAAGTGTCCCTTTCCATGCAATATTGAAATGCAGGGAAGAGATGCTGTCTGCACTGCTCTTCCTCCTTTCTCCAGTGAGACTGTCTACTGATTACCTAGCCTTGGAGCCAGATCCAAAAATAACATTTCTCAGCTTTCCAGCCACATCTGACAAAAGGAGTTTTGTGAGTGAGTAAAGCTAGGCCTCTAGGCGCCTACCTTCACAGCTGTTTACCTAGGAGAGCCCTGCGTTCTCGGCTAGGGGCTACAGCACCTCAGGAGAAGGGAATATGTTCTCAGAGAAGGGAATGTATTTTCGTGGCTCCTGCAGGCTTTGCTCTTTCTCTCTTGTCGTGCTTGTGTCATTAGTCTTCCTTGAGACCGGTTGGCCTCATAGACAAAGAATCATTTTCTGTTGCCATAACTGGTGTGACTCTGCATCTTGCACAGGTGCCGCTGTTTCTAGTCCAGAGATCAGAACTTTCATGCCCCACTGGCAATGGCATTTCCTTTCCCAGCTTTACTCTGTCTACCAAAGTCAACATCAGCCAATTAATATTTACTGAAATTTCGCAGGGAGCGTGGTTCTGGTCACCTTTTCTTTGTTGTCACCATTCGCCCTATCTCCCTGTCTTCTCCTTAGGGGCTCAGAACGCATGTCCAAAATCTCTGCCTTAACTTGATAGTCCAAAATTTTTCATTTTAGCTGGCCTAAGTGTCATTTTATTTTCTACTTGCCTTCACTTCCTCTCTCTTCCCAAACACATGTATGGCCTGGCATAGGATTAACTAACCCTGCACCTTTCCTGTTAACTCACTACCTGCAGCCCTGCTGACCTCCATGCCAGTGGGGTGTTTGAGTGAGACATTCCTGGCTGCCATCCAGCTGCCCCCTGCTGTGTAATCTATTTCTTTCTCCCTCCCTCTCTTTCTCCTTCCTGGTTTCTCCTCTCAACCTCATTATCCTTTCTTCTTTTCTGCTGCCTGGGCAGGTGTGGGTTTCGCTTTATCCACTGGCACTGAACACGATTAAAAGGCTGAACTGTGATTTCACATTTTCTTCCTTTCAGCCTTTGCTCCTTACACCTTGCCCAATCATGAAATCAGCCTGCTTGGAAGGGAAGGTCAGACGTGAATCTGGGACTTGTCTCTGGAGAGAACCGAAACTCCATCATCTTAGACAGCCAGCAATCTTATTCTTAATTCTGTCCAACAAGAGCAGTCTCACACTTTATCTGATAAACTTTCAAAGGATTATTCAAGTGACCTCTGAGTCTCTTTAAAACGCTGAGATCCTTTTGCATTCATCCAACGTTTAAAAATTCTTCTCTTTAGAAGCTCATTTTCTATGTGTAATCTCAATCAAAGGTCAGGATACAGTTAAATTTTTCGTCTTAATGGGAGAGGAAAATATTTCTTGTATCTTCTCATCTGCGAAATCTTTTAATCTGAGGAATTCTGTATCAATCCTTGAGTTCAGTGTCATTGTTCTGAACATGATTGTGCCTTTTCTGATAAATGCAAATTTCCTGTTCAGGTCTCTCTGTGCTTTCCCGTCTGCCTGTGTCCAGTCTCCTGGCCCCTTCAGCATTCTCCTCTAAAAGCTCCCTATCGACTCCGTGATGTGCCTCAGAATTGTCATCTGGGTTGAGCATGCTGTCTCTTCTGCATCTCACTCCTCCCCTCCCCCATCCTCACCCCTCTGCTAACCCTCTCTGGCCTCCCCTGTCAGTTCCTGCCATCTGGAACAGCTTGACTATATCTCTCCACCTCATTAACTTTCCATCCCTTTTCAAATTTCACCTGAAAACATATTCTTTCTCCTTTGCCTCTACCCCTTATTTTCATACCATCAAACCTAGTTTATTTAACTTATCATTCCAGCCTATAAGCGTTTTAAAATAACAAGCACTTAATGCATGTTTCCCAAAATAAAGGCGTCTTATTCTGGTGGAATGTCGTCACCTGTTACTGGGGCAGGGGGCATAGTTCTCTCACAAATAGGGACCCCACTTGAATAGGCAAATTCTACAACCAGATCCCAGGGAGGGCTGGCTGTTCTCACACAGGTGTTGCTGGTGGTGTGAGTCGTGATGGATTTCTTGCTGTGCTCCTAGTCCAGTACTTTGTGGGGTTTGCAGTGAACGCTGGCTTCGAGCACTTTACTTCCCACTGGTCTGAAACTTTTCTTTTATAAAACTGATTAGATTTACCATAGTGTCGTGTGTATTTTTCCCACATATTCTGAATAGGAATTGGGTGCTAGAAATCCTTTACCTCCTTCCAGAAAGTGGTACCCATCCTTCAGATGGAATATTTGGCTATACTCCATATAACCTCATAGCGATGCAAAGAAGTCTGTATCCTTCCAATGTGACTGTGGCTGATTAGGAAGAAAAAGCTGTTCATTACCATGGGAAGGAAGGAAATTTACGATAAGCATTCTAATTTATTAACTAGTGCCCTTTGGGGACGTGTTTAGGAGGAGGAATAAAAATAATGATAGCTAACATTTAGTGAGCACTTACTATGTGCCAGGCACCATTCTAAACATTCTAAACATTTTAAACTAACTCTTTTAATTCTCATGACAATATTGTTGTTATTATCCCCATCATACAGATGTAAAAACAGAGGTCAAGAGAAGTTAAAGTCATTCCTAAGACCACAAAGTTTCATTTTTACGCTACTTTTTCTATATGAGGGGAAGGAATTGGGAGCAATAGACCTGCCCATCTAGAATAATAATGAGAAATCAACCAAGGCAATGCTTCCCTAATCCCTCAGCCTCCCTCCTGTATGGTGTAGGGGAAAAAGAATAGACTTGGGAAATAAGAAGATGTGTCATCCTGTCCCAGCTGTCCTGTTTTTACCTATGTGGCAAAAAGCAAAAAAAAAAAAAAAGAGAGAGAAAGAAAGAAAGAAAACAAAAAACACTGAAGGTCCTCACTGAATCTCAGTTTTTTCATTTGTAAATTAAAACATGAAAACTATTTTATACGGTTTTATGCTCATGTTAGCTATAAGAAAATGATTTAATTTTCTACTTCAATTGGTTTATTTGAAGTTTTTGTCTTACTAAATTTACTTTATTCTGGCAGAACATATAATTTGATAATTTCCCACTATTTGAGAGAAGGCAAAATATATATTTTCTAGGAATAGAAGGAGAGCAATATTTGGATCCCACCTTTTTTCCCCCAGAATATTACAGGGGTACAAACACTTTGGTTACATAAATTGCCTTTGTACCACCCAAATCAGAGCTACAAGTGTGCCCATCCCCCAGACAGTGCACTACACCCATTAAGTGTGGATTTTCCCATCCTCTCCTTCCACCTCCCACCTGCGCAATACCTGATGAATATTATTACTGTATGTGTGTGTAAGTGATGATTGCTTAGTACCAATTTAATGGTGGGTACATGTGGTGTTTGTTTTTTCATTCTTATGATACTTCACTTAGAAAAATGGGCTCTAGCTCCATCCAGGTTAATACAAGAGGTAGTTCACCACTTTTTATGGCTGAGTAGTACTCTATGGTATACATATACCACATTTTATTAATCCACTCATGTATTGATGGACACTTGGATTGTTTCCACATCTTTGCAATTGTATATTGTGCTCTATAAACATTTGAGTGCAGACCTCATCTTTTTCTCTTTAGTCCCTTAGCATTATTTTGTCCGTATACATGAGAATTATATGATAAACTTGAAATTAATAATTGATGCTTCATTAAATCTACAGAAGAACATATTGTTTGCAAAAGTTTCTTTTGTAATTACTTTATTAAAGTTTCAACACCACCTATATGCAAAAAACCCATGCACCCAGATGTTTACTGCATGTAGTTTTTGAAGGATGTTACTTCACCTTCTAAATGCAAAGAGAAACTTGACCTTACCATTACAAAAAGCAATAAAACAAAATGGCCTCATAAGTCTCATTCAATGATGACTACCTAAATTTAGACAAAGCTACTTGGGATATTAGAAAATGGGGGAAAGTTTCTTATTAATAATTAAAGCTAGATTATTAAATAGCTTAATATGTGAAGAATACAATAAGTAAAATTCATACAAAGGAAATTTCTACACATTTTCAAAACAAAGATGAATTAGGAGAAAAGATAAAACCTAATGTCACGAAAAATACATTGCCAATGTTATAATGGAAACCAATGGAGGCAAACAAGTTGATTTACAATTTATTCTATGCACTTTTTAATAAGAGTTGCAGTTATACTATATGTTATATATATTTTCCCCTACATTTTATTCCTAATATTCTACCCATTTGTGCATACTGCAATAGCTCACATTTGTTATAGAAAAATGTTACTGTCTCCATAGTATCCCATTATGTGAATTACATCTCTCTAGTTTGTTTCTGAATTTTCACTCTAATGAATGATACTGTGTTGAGTATCTCTAAAGAATTTCTTCAGTGCTTTAAATAGTTGCCTTCACGTGTGTTCACATTCAAGTCTCCTGATACATATTCTCTGAGAAACATGTTTAGGATACACATCCCACACATTTTCCCCAAGGCTTTCTTAAGCTACCAAAGGTGGCATAGAGAAAAACAGTGAAAGATACAGCATTTGGATGCCATAATATCCAAAAAGCAAAGCAAGGAAAAGAGAAGGAGAGGTGAGAAGCAGCCATTCGGTTTTGTAAGTGGGTCATTGCTGGCCTCTAAGAGGACAGTGGTAGGAGAGTGGTGATGTCCAGCACCAGATAATAAGGGTGTTAGTCATACCTACAGGCCACGAGGACAGAGCATTCTTCTCAGGAGTTTGGCAGTGAAGGCTGGACTATAGACGGACAGCAGCCTGTGGAGCTAGAGAGCGGGGCCACAAGGAATTGGGAAGCCTGTGTAATAGAATCACAGAGAGCAGAGCAGTTTTTAAAAGGATAGAGCCATCAGAGAGGCAGCTCTTCAAGATGCAGACTAGACAGCCGGGCATGGTGGCGTATGACTGTAGTCCCAGCTACTCGGGAGGCTGAGGCAGGAGGATCGCTTGAGCCCAGGAGTTTGAGGTTGCTGTGAGCTAGGCTGATGCCACAGCACTCTAGCCTGGGCAACAAAAGTGAGACTCTGTCTCAAAAAAATTAATTAATTAATTAATTAATTAAAAAAACAAGATGCAGACTAGAGGGGGAATGAATCCTAGAGCAAGGCAAGGCAGGGTGAGTGAGTGTGAGACCAGGGTGCTGATGGAAGCCAGCTAGGCAAGAGGAACTCTCCTGTCACAGACACAGGAAAGCACAGGAAGAAAGATTTGGGGGTAGACATTAAGGAAATTAACTGAACTTGACTTTTCTAGGAAAGTAGGAGGAGACTCTAAAAGCTCCTATTTTTATGAGCTCCTAATCTGGGGATTTCTAAATTTTTCTCTGCATTGGAATCACCTGGGGAGCTTAAGAAAATAATGTCACCTGGATCTGCCCCCAGACACTGAGATGCATTTGGCTGGAGGTGTGGCCTATGATTTGGAATTTTAACTGATTCCCCCAGGTGGTTCTACTGTGTGGACATGTTTGGGAGCCACAGACCCGACCGTTTAGGCAGCTTCATAGAGATGCCACGTTGAGCCTTTGGAATCAGACATGTTTCAGCCCAGGCAAGCCCAGGAATTTTATTCAGCCGCTGGGAGGGAGAAGCTGGGTGGATATAAGGACCATAACTGCTGTAGCCTTCCTGTGACTTCGAGGGCATACTTTGTCCGAAAATGGAAATAGAGCCAAAATATAAAGAGACGTCATATCTGAGTGTCATCACTTGAGCCTCTGATCAAAAACTATCTTATGTGAGCTCTGAGCTGTCCCCTAGACTTCTTCAGTTATGATATCCAATAAATGTCTTTAATACCTAAGCTCATGAGAGCCAGGGTTTTCTGTCATTTGCAATCAAGAGGCCTGAGATGGGTTATAACACATCTGTGGGTACACATTTTGATAAGAGTTTTTAAGATACAGTTTTAGGATGACAGTTGCCTCAACCATTTGCTGAGTTCACTCTGAGGCACTCGTGTTCCCCAGAACACAGTTTGAACACCAGGGCAGCCTCAGAAACCCTTGGTCCCCCAGTTCTGTGTTACGAGTGCCACAGATAATTTAGGAATTTCCGGTGGATCATTTTGTTTTGTGTACCACTCATCAAGCCCTCGACTCTGCCCCTCTTGGCAGTTTACATGAGCATAAACTAGAAGGAATGTCTGGATAGGAATGGAAATGCAGGAAGTTATCATATAAAGAGAGAATAGTTAAAAAGTAGGGTGAGTGATAAATTTGTTCTGCTTTGGCTGTGTGGAGTGCACTGCTTCTCTGAACATCGTCAGCTCTTCTCATTACCTCCTCTTCCCTTATGTTCCCTTTCTTCTTCCAATTCTAATAGACATAGACCTGCATATGGTAAAGGATTTCACCCATCTGTATCCTGCAGGAAATCTGTTGCCCTAGCCCCCGGTTAGGAGCAGATGCACACTGAAGTCACCTTGTATAGGGCCAATGATTAAATTGTTAGGGATTTTGTAAGCCACAACTATTATTTCAAATTATGTAAATTTACAACTAAGTTAAATTAAAAACAAAGGTAATAAATACTCAGAATGTATCACTTTCTAATTATGACTTAACTACATTTTAGATTCTAGACTCTTTTGAAGTCTACTGTATCCATGTGGTGGAAATACTATACCATACTATATAGCTACTGCACTTCTCTTACCAACTCTGCATGCAGTGACATCAAGTTGGTAGCTTGGAATTGGCTGTGGTATTTACACCAAGGAAATTGGCAAATGCTATAAATGGGGCATCCCCTTACCGCCCCACCCTGAGTCTCTTGTTAAGCATTAACCAGCATATCACTGAATAGGAATTTAATGGTAATTATGTGTTTATCTGTATACAGCCATCAGACTATGAATTCCTTGAAGTTAGTATCCTTGTTTTGCTTATCATTATGTCACCAGCAAGTACAAAGTATTTGGTGCAAAGAAAATGCCCAGTAAATGCCTGTTGAATGAATAGTGTTAATTTTTAAAGATCTCCTGGCTTAACCAGTCTCACATATTTGTTTTGGACTTGGAATGTTTCAGATAAATGCCTTCCCTTTTCATCAGAATTCTTGATTTTCGAAGCTATTCTTTCAGGTTTTCATGTCACCTGAGGAAGTAAGCTCCAGGAATACTCAGAGGCTCTTTAGCGTCCACTAACATCTGCTAATTTCCCAATTTCTTTTTTAACTAAAGGGGTGTTCCGTGCCTTCCCCCTTCCCCTCCTCCTCTCAAAGCTGGCTCAGGGCTGTCTTGTGGAAGATCTTGGCAGGAGGCCAGGAGCACACCAGGGATCTGGAAGCTGAAGGACAAACTTGTTAAATTCTGCTTGGCAAAATTCCCAATTGAATTCAATCTGGGGAATATCTAGGACCCTACAGAGTTTCTGATTGAATTAAGCCTTTCCATTCTATAAAGCTAGGTGACCTCATACAGCTCAAAAATGAATTTCATTTATTGCCTTTGTTTTCTAAATGGTTTGTTGATAAATTTGGTTCATAAGCTGTGAAGATTCAGTGAAAAAGTCTCAGAATTAAGAGTTTCCAAAAGTAATTTATTGCTAATGATATTATTATATAGATGCTATTTGTTTGTTTTAAATGTATGCCTCCCAAATGTTAAAGTATGTATAAGTGACCACAAACTTTTGCCTCAGCTACATCCCAAATATCGACAAGAAGGTAGAAAGTTCTAAAAATAGGAGAAAAGTGTATTAAGAGACTGTAGATTTTTAGAAATTTCTAGAATATGGAAAGCGGATGAACCAAATCGGACATTACAGTCCAGAACAAATATAAGTGGAGGGAAGAGTCAGCCTTCCTGACAATGGAGGCCCAGACAGGCTCCAAACTTGTGTTGTTTCTTGGGAAATCTGACAGAGGAAGGAGGCAGACAACAGGTGATTTTTTTGAAGGATGGAACAGGTGAGAAAGTTAAACACCTCCCCTACCTTCTTCATGCTCCATTATAGTATTGTTCCCTAATCTAAAATTAGAAAGCCAGTCTTTTAAGAAATTCATGGATCTGCAGGGATGGTGACCCCCTGAATAAAGCCATCCCCATTTTGGCATGGAGTTGATAAGGATAAGCAAGAGTACCACCTGCTCACCTTGCTGCCTGTCCCCAGCTGAGGCCTGAGGGTGCAGCCTAGAAGTTAGCACACCCTATTATCTGAGGAAAGGTTGGCTGAGAACACTAGTGATTATAGCCCACTGTGCTGTAGCTACTTGTATTAGGCAATCTACCTCTTTATTAATAAATGTAAACTGATAACCAGGGATCACTGATGTTTGAGGACCAACAACTGACCTAAAGAAAGCAAAGGCAATTTGGGAATAAAATATGTATTTTTCAAAATTCTAAGTGGTAGCCTCAGAAACATTCAAGAAAGTATTGCATTCCAGTATGTAATAGATCCACAAACTAGCCCTGCTATAATGATAAGGGAGCACAAGAGAAATATACAGAATTCATAGAATATAAAAATAAGATTACTATAGTTAATATTCATTAAAAGAAAAAGTTGACCAAGTAAAGGCAGATATTTGAAACACATAGGTACATAGAAGATGAATTGGATAGACACAACATCAACCTAAAAGGCATTGAGAGAAGAGGGGAAAAGGGGAAAGAAATTATAATGGTAATAATTGCCATAAATTTCCAAAATTCAAGCATGTGTTCAGATTGAAAAGGCACTTTGAGCCCTCTTACAATTCCAGGACATCATGAAAAGAGAGAAGATCCTAAGGTCTCCTACAGAGGAATTAGAATCAACTTGCAATCAGACTTTATCAACACTAGAGCCTAGAAAAAAATTTTTGATGCTTTCAAAGTTCTAAAAAGAAATGCTTTTAAACCTAAAACTGCCAATCAAGTGTGAGCATAAAATATAGACAGTTTTAGGCATACAGTGATTCAGAAAATTTGTATCCAATATGTATTTTCAGAAAAAACTACTGGAGACTACACTTAAGCAAAAAGTAAAAAATAATATATATATACATATATATATATATATATATGTATATATAAAAGGAATCCAGGAAGGAAAAAAGTATGAAAGTTGAGAAGCAATGGATCTAATTTAAGAGTGCACTGGAATGACACCCCAGAATGGCAATTATGTAGTAGAGAGCGGACAGTCCAAATTAGGACATGTCATCAGAGTCAGAGAGCCTGACAAAAAACATCTTTCAAAGAACATGGGTTTCTTATAACAATTAATGAACAAATAATCAGTATGCATATGTTCTTAGTATATAATATCGTATTATAATTAATGGATAAAATTAATGATAAAGATGTAATTATTTTTTTATCAATAAGAAAAAGAAAGACAATTAGAACCCTTAAGGAGTACAAAAGCTGGACAGGAAACTAAAAATTCGAATATGAAGCAATATAAAATGTGTCATGTTTTTGAATGATCATTGGCAAATGAACTTGACCTTTATACTTGGAAAATTCTCCATTGAGTAAAGCAGATTTATAACATAGGATCGCATCTCCTACATCATCACATCATTTGATTTTGTAATGACTAATATTTATATAATCATAACCTTATAGTTGTTATTCATTGGGTTTTTTATTTTTATAGGCTGTCTATACACAGAAATCACAAAACTGCGTTTTAATTAGGGAGAGAATGTAAATGTTATAAATTTTTATGATATAAGAAAATTACATACCTGATGAGCATTTAGGTTTGTGGAGGAAAGACAAATGGAGGGAAGGATAGGACTGGTAATTTTCCTAGCTTATGTAGAATATGTTGTAAAGTACTATGCGAAGTTGATGTAGTAACAAAAAAGACTACAGTAAGACTGCCAATATGAAAAGTTGCCTGAATATGAGGCAATGGAAACTTTCATATACTGTTCATGGGAGTGTAACTTGGTACTACCACTTTTGGGAAACCATTTGATAGTATCTACTGGAACAGAACAAATACATAATCATATGACCCAGCAGTTCCACTCCTAGTTTTATGTCCAACAAAAATGCGTAATACATGACTCCAAAGCTTGTATAAGAATGGTCCTAGCAGCACTATTCATGCTAGCAAAAAACTGGAAACAATCCAAATATCCCTTAACAGTAGAATGGATATATACGTTATAGTATTTGATGGCATACTATATGGAATTAAAAGAATCACTGCTGCTATGTGCTTTATTGCATGTGGATTGCAAAATGGATGATTGTCACAAGCTTAATGTTAAGTCAAAGAAGCTAAACACAAAAAATGTATATATGATTTCACTTATTTAAAATTCCAAAACATTTAAAACAAATGTACGAGGATAGATGTCAAGATAGTGGTTAACTTCAGGAAGGAGGCAGGAGGGGGGCTTATGGGATGCTGGTACCCCATCTGTTTCTTAATTTGAGATGTGATTGCACGAGTATGTTCACTTTGTGAAAAACTCATCTTGGTCATTTTTTATTTGGGCACTTTCGTATATTTCAATAAAAAGCTTATTTCAAAAACTTAAATAATATTTAAAAGGTTAGTATTTAAATTCTACTAACATAACTAAAGAAGAACTGATGATAACTACCAGAATAGAGAAGCGAGGAAAGGAGGGCTATGCAAGTGAAATGAATCTCTCTTCCATAGACTTATTGACAATTGCTGTTTAAAATTGGTAAGTGAGGAAACAGTAATATTTATTTTAGTACTTTCAGAAGTTTGGAAACTGAAACAATGAAAAAAGTATTTTCTACTGAGGAATGGGAGTGAGGGGGGAAAAGAATGGAGAAGTAAAACTTTTACTTTTTATCGTTTACTCTTCTGTAACAAGAGTAACATTAAAAAGAAAAAGAAAAAGCAATTAAAAGTAATATTTATATTACTATTAATAATACCTACCATTATTGAGATACTGAACTGAATATACTATGTAACTTATCTCAATTAAATCTTCACACCTTATATTCTTCACCACATTTACTAAGTTGAAATTTATTAACCTAGTTTTCATGATAAGGAAGCTAAACATCAAGATACCCAATTATAATACAAAAGACATAAAATATTATGTGGGAAAAAAAATTTCAGCAATACAGACTTTGTTTCCCATTATATTAAAGCATATTTGAGTTCTCTAGCATTCAGATTGTGGGGCGGCGGGGGCTCTTACTGTGCTTATAAATCTCATTGCCCATTAAAAACCTGGAGAGATAATCAGTACCAGGCAGTAAATTCTAGAAACAATATACACTATGAATGTGTTATCGAATGTATGTTAGATATTATAATTATGATATGGCAAAAAGACAATACATTTATTTTAAAATCTTTTTCTCTTGTTGACTCACTCTAAAAGCCAAGGGCACAATATTATAATCATAATGCAGGGAAGTAATTTCTGCAGGAAATGCAGATAGTAGAATAGAGTCTGGACATATTGATTTCTGTAGCTCTAGCTCAGCATTTCCCAACTTGTGTTCTTCAGAAAATTAATTCTGCTAGATGTTAATAGTTGCTCCATTGCAATGGGTTCAAGTTAAATTATCACAGAAAAATGCAACTTGTAATCTCTCTTTTGTAGATTTGCAACTATATTAGCATATTAAAGACCCTTAGAAGTCCAATAGTAAGTAAAGCTAATAAATTTTCTTGGACCCAGTATTTTCCTAATTTATTTGGTGATAGGATCTTTTTTCAAGTAACGCTAAATAACACTACAGAAACCAGATTTAGGGAGCCATTAGCTTACCTCAATACAGGTTGGAACATAGATACACCAGTGATTAGTAGATCCTTAGGCAGTGGCTTTCAAATACGAGTAGTTCAAGTGCTGAAAGGTGAAAAATTCACAGTTGAATTCTGAGAGTTGCTTCCAGTGTCAGTATTCTCCTGTATTAGTTTATAAAATTAGACCCATAGTCGTTAGAATCTAGAAGGCAAAATCTGCACCCTGTTACAAAAATTTAGAAATCTGATGAAGTCTTTCCTAGACAGAGAGTCCTCCCACTCACTTCCACACCAAAATAAATTGCGCAGATATCTACAGTCAGATTGGACTCTTTCCCCACCCCACACATACCTCCAAAGTGCTCTCTGAAATCTACCAAATCATTTCAAGTTGATTCTATCAAACCAGTAAGTTCTGTGACAAGAAGCACAAAAGAGATGACTTGAATTTATAACATACAAAAGGCAGCTATTATGATTTGGCCACCCAGACAATGAAAGAGGCAGATGACCCTCATACACTAACTTTGAATACAACTCCTTCCTGAGGAGCCCACAAATTAAGTTCTCTACAAAGGGTACCCTCCTCCCATGTAGCTGAATGAGTAAACTTTTGGGGGGAGGTTCAGTGTTTCATTTTATACTGAGAATGTTTGCCACATAAAAACCTTTTTATCATTGGTATATCTCTGCTAAGCTCCTTATCACACAGCCATAATTAATACAACCTGATAATAAAACGTTAAAAACAGATGATAGTCATCTTTCAATTCAGTAGTGCCCATGGGCATAATTCCAGCTGATCTCAAAACATTATCAAGTTGCCTTGATAAAGGTTAACAAGAAGGAGGATGCTATACCATTTAGAATTAGAATTTGATCTGTCAAACAAGCATTCTTGCCCAAACTGATTCTGACAGTAGTATTATGGAGCACCCTTTGAAAAAGCATTAATAGCCTAGGCTTTAATCCAAGATTGTGCAGCTTGACTCTTAGATAGTTCCTGTTTACGGAATCAAAGGCAAAAAAGATCAATGAACATGACAAAAGGTCTAACCTCCTCTCAGTGAGATAAGGAAGGGTAGAGTGGTAATCAACAGTGGAAAACTGGCTCCTTAATGCAAGAGATTAGATTGAGTGATTCAGGCTTACTTATTTTGTTTTTATGAAGAAAAGTGGGATAGAGTCTCCATTATTCTTGTAGGAAGAGTTATTTTCATGAGATCTCTTTCAACATTTAGGTAAGTGATAGAAATTTTTTAAAGTGGTGGTCTTCCCAAATCCTAAAAAAGGATAGGCCCATAAACCACAAAATATGGAAAAAGCATCATGAAATAACTCACCCAATCATCTAAAGAAATGTGTCTTTCTGTGCTTTTCTCAGAAGATATAACAGTGCACAAGAATCTTGACTCCTCAGCTGCAAATTGTGGGCTGAAATTTATTAGAACCCTTTTTCCCCCCAAAGGAATATAATACTCTGAAAAGATTTGCAGTTAAGACAGTTTATGCATGATTTCCTTCATAATTTGTTTAACTTGTATAGATTTTTGGGGGCCAGGGGTGTGGCATAGATAAGTGGGGAGGGGACCTCGAGAGGAAGAGGGAGAGGAAAGAAGGATTCCTGACTACAGCAGACAGTGACGTGAAAAATAACGGGGCAATCAAGATTAGTAGGTATTAGAGTGAAATCATCTCTCGAAGGACATTTTGAATGGAGTAAATCCCAGTCTCTCAGCCTGGGTTCCTCATCTGAACCACAGAACACTGAAAATGTTTTGAGTGACTATTTTCTTTCATTTCTAAAAAATTCTTTGTATTTTTGTTTGTTTGTGTTTTGGTTTTTGATTTTGGTTTGGTTGTTAGGGTCTTACTCTATTGCCCAGGTTAGAGTGCAGTGGTGTGATTGTAGCTCACAGCAACCTCAAACTCTTGGGCTCAAGCAATCCACCTGCCTCAGCCTCCCGAGTAGCTGGGACTACAGGTATGAGCCATGACGTCTGGCTAATGTTTTTCTTTTTCTTTTTGTAGAGATGGGGGATCTCACAATGTTGCCCAGGCCAATCTCAGATTCCTGGCCTAAAGCAATCCTCTTGCCTCGGCCTCCCAAAGTGCTAGGATCACACGGGCACATGCCACTGCACCTGGCCTTCAATGACTGTTTTCTTAGGTCTTCCAAGGATGATATACAATTAACATGATTCTGCATATATAGGAATATAGATACTTTGGAATATTAGGGCTTAATTCTCTCACTGAACCCAGGGTAAGAATGGCTGCAATGTTACAAATGGGAAGGAAAAGGCCTTTGTTGCATATAAATCTTCTCTGGCTGAAATTTTACTCTTCCAAACGGTACACGGTGAAATCTGGGAATGATTATATTAAATGCCAAAGATTGTTTGCACAGTGGATTGATCATTTTATTTAAAATATTCTAAGATCAGAGAAAGGAAAATGGGTTGATAATCATATAAATAGAATGTTGGCCACCAGAAGGGCTTGAAGGTACTGCAGTAGTGCTTAGAGCGAAACTAGATGAAAACACAGAAAAATATTAGTTTGCAAAAAAGAAAATATGTAAATTATCTCATCTTTCTCATCACTTCAATGAAATTTTAGACAATAATGAGTGTAAAATATATGTGTCTGGTATTCAAACGAAGGCCCTCTGAGGTTTGGAAAAAATATATGTTTAATTTTCTAGACAGAACTTTACCCAAGTTAAATTGAACATAGTAGTGGGTTTGTTTTGGTTTCTTTCCCACCTCTTCCATTTTGCCAGAATTTAACCAAATTTCCATTTTCACAGGACCTTGCTGTCAGAGCCAGCTTTTTTATGGGGAGATTGGGGGTAATGGAAGTAGTATCTTTATTGAGAAATTAACTCCTAGGGAGTTTAGTGGTTTCACTCCTCCAAAGACTTGACCTTTTTCACTGGGAATCTAGGTGACCAAAGGCTCCTCAAGACTCAGATCTCCAGAGGCAGAACTTTAAACTTTTCGGCCAGCTGATATTCAACATAGGAAGTTCTTCCTGGAATTGCTCACATTGGCTGTGCAGGTTGCTTCCTAATCTTAAGGACAATTTCACTTTCAGATTTCTGTGTAGAAGCCATTTTTTCAACAATTACTCATTTTCTAGGTACACCACAGCTGGAAACTTGAGCAAATTTCTGATATTTCTAGCCACTATTTATATATTAAGCTTTTGGTTTCCTAAAAATTATAACATTCATTCCAACTTCACTACTTATGTGTTCAGGGTATAACCAGTGACATGCTAGAGAGAACAAATAACATATATGTATAATATATAATACACATTTGTATGTATATATAATACATATGTCTATAATTTTTGTGCAAGTGTATATATGTGTATATATGTGAATACACATGTACACACATACATAAACATGCATGCACAAATTTATTGGGTGCTCTTCAAAAATAGTCACTAGTCTAGTGGGCATGGTCCATATCTTACTCCTTTCAGTATTACCAGTACCTGGCACATAACAAGCAATAAATATAAATATCTTAATAAAATTAAATTGGTAATCAAACTAATAACTTAGCCTTCTGGTTACACATCATTTCATAAACCAGCAATGTGTTAGTATATGTTGCCATAGGAAACACAGTGGGCTGAAAACGTCTTATGAGAAATGTTTATGTGAGATTGCTTTGTAAAATTGTGTACAAATATTAGGTAGTGTTATGGTTCCATGAAATACAAATAGTTGAAATGTTATAATTGTACAAGTATTATTTTAGTAATAGACACTGGATTAATAATAACCAATTGATACCAGGTCATTAGCTGAGAGATAAATGCTTGATTTAAATATCAATTAGAGGATAATTCATGAATTTAATCATTTTTCCTCATTGCCTCAAACAGCATTGAATGTGACAATTTAACAAATATTCTAATACCAGGATATAGCCACTCATTTGAATATGTAGGCACATCATTATAATAGGAGGCATGTTATGATATTGATTTCAGTATTTATTATTTAGATATTCTTTCAGGGTATGAATGTTAGAGATAATTTTAATAGCTGAATTAAGATTTGAAGATAGGTGAAGAAAATTTTAATGAGGATGCAATATTGATTCCTTAGCTTCAAAGATGGCCAACAGTTCACCAGAGAATAGTTGGGCTGTGGCTGTTGCATCTTATGCAGTTTAAGACCCAACATGAGAGTCATGAAAACAAAAGATAGTTTAGTTTTTCCCTCTAGAGAAGCGTAAACATTGATTTATTTTGATGGCTACCTTGGTACAGCAAACAGAATCATTTTAATGGAAAAATAATCCTTTGTTTATTTTGTGTGTAGAACCTGAGATACATTTTGGGAGTTTATGCTATATAAGACCATTTTTCTGGTATGAAAGCAAGGTAGAACTTTTTCTTTTCCACTGGAGAGAGTTTACAGGAGAATTGGACAGCAGCAATTCACTGAGAGTTAACAGTTACTGTGGCTCTAGTGGATATATGGTACAAAACTGGGTCCTTCAAGAAATATATTTTTCAAATGACCATGTTGAGAGAACATACTTGATACACTATCAGAATGAACAACCATTTTAAAGGAAAAAAGAATTGTTCTATTAGATTGAGTTCAGTGTACATATAGAACTTATGTTAAATTCAAATTTATACAGACACTGGTGTCTATGTTCTTTTTTGGTAGCCTATAAAATGGAAATAGTACATTAACATTCACACTCTCAAAGATTATGTGACACTGTATTACATGCATGTAGAAATGTAGATTTTAAATATTCCGTTTCAAAGAAAATAGAGCAAAGGTTTTTTTCAAAAAGGAATACACAGTGACAGCTTCATCTACTCATTCACAAATATTTATTGAGCACCTACTATGTGTCAGATAAAGCTGTGGATGGTGAGGGTTTACACAACAGTAAACAAAACAGTCATTGCTCCTGCAGCCTTGGAACTTCACTTCTAACGATAGAGTAAGAAAATAAGCAAATATTGAAATAAACTCACACTCTCGGTGTTATACAGAAAGTTAAAAGAGAGTATGGGGTTACAGAGTGAGTGAAAATTCACCATTTGCTATGAAATAGTCAGGAACAGTCTCTGATAGGATGAGATTTGAGCCAAGATTGAAAGACATGTGACTGTCTGGGGGAAGAATATTCTACACAGAGAGAATAGCAAGTGGAAAGGCCATGAGGCAGGAATGAGGTTAGCATGTAGCATCATCAAGGGAGATGGTATTCCTAGAGCAGGGTAGGCAAGGCACGGAGTTCAGGAACTGCTTTTTAAATGAAGGATTTTAAGTTGACTGCATATCATATCCATACATAGTCACATCCCTGACTTGCTTCCCAAAGGTATGGATTACAAGAATATGAGATATGATTTTATTCACTACTGTAGTTTACTTACCAAGCATTTGCAAGGATCTTTACTAACTGCAAAGTGAGCCCTCATACCAGACTTATAGTTAGCATTGGTTCCATTAATTTCCCAAAGTAATTTGCTAATTAATTATAGCAAATAGCAGCAATAATCTTGTGCATCATTTACATTGTACGCAAGAGAGGAGGGATGGTGTAGTGTTTAGAAACTGCTTTTCCAACAAGGATCAGGTGTCCACTACTTTAAAGCCTAGTAAACATTACTTTTTAATCGAACACCATTTTTTTAAATAAAAATAATCTCGTATTCATGTAAAGGACCTGAATGACCTATTTTATTTAAGCAGAAGATTGGAGTAAAGCTTGAATAGAGGCTCATTTTCAGACACTAGAACATCCTGTTTGAGGCATAAAGCCAGCCAGTCTGACACTCCTTTCTGTCCAGTTATGAGGACTGGGCACCAAAGCTACTGCCTTCCCTCCCAAAGACGGAAGTGGTTCAACTTCACTTGGGGGGTCCCCCTGAAGTCTGGGTGGTGACTTCACTGACCCCCTAGGGATCACAGCGTCGGCTGACAGCTGCTTCTCATCATCTTCCTCCTTCTAGGACCCTTTTGCTGGTGATGAATCCTTGATTGAGAAGTTGCCATTTAGGGAGCCGTCTTACATCATTTAAAGGTGATGATTTGGGAGGCAAATCTAGCCTTTTGATGAATTCCCTACAACTAGCAATTTGCCGGAGTTAGAGTTAAAATAAATTGCTCCCATTTTTTCCTATTTAAATTAAAATCACACTAATTTCAATTTTTAGGAATACTATATTTGCTGATAATAAGTTCTGCTAGAGTCATGGCCGGGCCTCCTGGGTCAATCTAATGGAGAAGATGGAGATTAGGATGGTTTCCAGGTTATTAGAGAAGATTTTCTATTGAGATGAAAACTATGTGAGATTAAATGCTAGAAAGCTAAAGAGGAAGTTCCTTTTCTTTAAAGTTCATGGAAATAGCACATTCCTAAAAGAGAATCTGAGAAGAGGGGGTTGGGTTGCAAACTGAAATGCCTACAGGAGCCAGGCATTTAATATTTATTTAATAAATAAATAAGTGCCATTCCCCATGACCTAGACTGGCTGAGCTAGACTCACTGTTTGCATATTAAACACTCTTCACGAAGGATACACTCTTCACTTTTGCAAAGAAATATATTCTCTCCAGTTTTGCGTGAAACACCAGGCCCTTTCAGTCCATCTTCTTTTATTTTCCTCTTTCTTAGAAGCTAGGATACAATGAAATATGTCCTACCATAAGAAAAACAACAGTGCAAGCAATAATCTGTGGTAATGCACAGTTGGTCTTGGTGTCAGAGTGGCACAGGGAAGTGGTAGTGTCGTGGTGAAAATAGGTGGCTTATTTAAAGGTACCTGGGCTACTCACCTTGATTGTTGCCAGGCTGAAATACAAAGCCAGGTGTTGTCAGATATTTAGATTTTGCAGTAAAGCCCAGGAATCTTTTTTGTTGTTGTTGTTTATAGCTCACTGCAGCTTCCAGCTACTGGGTTTCAGTCATCCTCCCACCTGAGCTTCCATAGTAGCTGCGACTATAGGCATGTGCCACCAGTCCTGGCTACTTATTCTTATTATTTTGTAGAGATAGGCTTTCACTATGTTGCCCAGGCTGGTCTTGAAATCCTGGGCTCAAGCAATCCTTCCACCTCAGCCTCCAAAAATGCTGGGTTACAGGTGTGAGGCACCATGCCCAGCCTGAAGTCTGTTTTTTTAAATGAGAAATCTCCCAATTTTAAAATGTTGATTCTGTTTTAAAAAGGCTCTGTTGGCTAACAAAATTCACTTATAGTTCAAATTTTGCCTGTAGCTGCCAATTTCCAAGCCATGTTGTATATTCTGTGGAAGGAAAAAGGTTGTTCATTCATTTATTTAACAAACATTCATTTAGTATCACACCATGATTGGTACAATGGAACTTTCAAAGCTAAATAAATATAGGGTCATTGCTCTCAAAAAAACTCAGAGTCTAGTGGGAGTCTCATTCTAGCCTGGAAAACAAATTGGTACTCATATTTCAACTATTTCCTATATGTTTATAGGCTTCAAATCAATACTTACGGTTCCAATCCCTCATCTGACCTTCAGTATATCTAATTGCCTTCAAATGTAATCTATCAATAAACTAACTCTCTTGTATTAACATGAATACATGTTCAAAGCACAATAATGGGAAAAAAAGAAAAAAGTTGAAAAAACATATATGCATGGTGGATATATGTCATTATACATTTGTTTAAACCCATAGAATATACAACAAGAAGAGTAAGTTCTAATGTAAACTGAGGATTTTGAGTGATAATGGCAGTCAGGAAGTCTGTGGGAAGTCTCTATACCTTGCTCTCAATTTTGCTATGAACCTAAAACTGCTTTTAAAAGAGTGTTTAAAACAAACAACAAAAAAAGATATGCAAGGCTGAGGTGCTAAGATCACTTGAGGTCAGGAGTTTCAAGACCAGGCTGAGGAAAAGAGAGACCCTGCCTCTACAAAAAATCAAAAAAGATGGAGCCACCCAGCTAGGAGCACCAGGAATGGCCAGCGAGCAGGGAGCTCACAGACAAAACACCCCTCAGTGCACTGCAGATGCAAAGAGGAAAGGCCTGAACCCCACTCTCTGTGGAAGCCTCAGTGTGGTGGCTCAATTGTCTGTCTGAGCAGCCATGGGTCGGGGGAGGAAAGGGAAGGAAAAGAGTCTGGATGGAAAGTCCGCACTCTGTCATCTCCAACCCTCTCTCCATGAGGCAGTCTTCCCAGAATGTCCAGGTTCTGGAATCATGCAGATCACCTGGGACACACTGGACCCCTGTGGCTCCTGCAGTCTGGACCAGAGCAGGACAAATGTGAGGTGTCAAACCCCCCTGACAAAGAGGAAGGCACACGGTGGGTGGAGAAGCAATATGGCGCCTACCCTCCAGCTCGGGTCTGTGGGGGCGGGAAGTGCCCTGAGGGGCTGAGAACCCTAAAGTGGAGGGACATCGATCCTACTCAGGCACCCCATGGGCAACTCTAGACCAGTGGGCTCCTCCCTGGCATGGTCAGAGATTGATCTTGGTCTCAGGAGGTGAGGGAGTCCACGTGGGAAGATCTAGGGGTAGAGTGCTGGGTGGGTCCTAGCTGTGGTGGGGTCAGGGGCTGGTACCCCTTCATATCAGCCTAGGCAAAGAATTTATGAAGAAGACCCCAAAGGCAATTACAGCAACAACAAAAATACATATATGGGACCTGATTAAATTAAAAAGCTTCTGCACAGCCAAGTAAACAATCAATACAACAAACAGATAACCTACAGAATGGCAGAAAATATTTACAAGCTTTACATCTGATAAATGGCTAATAACCAGAACTACAAGGAACTCAGCAAATCAGCAAGAAAACATCAAACAACCCCATTAAAAAGTGGGCAAAAGACATGAACAAAAGCTTTTCAAAAGAAGATAGACTAATGGCCAACAGACATATGAAAAACTGCTCAATGTCTCTAATCATCAGGGAAATGCAAATCAAAACCACAATGAGATACCACCTAACTCCAGTTAGAAAGGCTTTTATAAAAAGTCCAAAAACAATGGATACTGGTGTGGATGTGGAGAGAAAAGAAAGCTTATACACTGTTGGTGGGACTGCAAATCAGTGCAACCTTTATGGAAAGTAGTATGGAGATACCTCAAAGAACTAAAAGTAGACCTACCATTTGATCCAGCTGGATATATCAAAGAAAAAAAAGACATTCTATAAAAAAGACACTTGCACTCGAATGTTTATAGCAGCACAATTCACAATCACAAAGATGTGGAAACAACCCCCATAATATTCTGAAATTTTAAAAAAATTGAAAAATTTAGCTAAGTGTAGTGGCACATGCCTGTAGTCCCAGCTACTCAGGAGGCTGAGGCAGGAGGATTGCCTGAGCCCAGGAGTTTGAGGTTGCCATGAGCTATGATGATGCCACTGCAATCTAGCCAGAGGGACAGAGCAAGACTCTATCTCAAAAAAAAAAAAAAAAAAAAAGACATGCGAATAATTTTTTATGAATTGTTCACAAAACAATACTGTATATTATAGGAACATCAAATCAAAATGTGGGAAAAGTGCAGAAACCTACAGAGCTGAAGGATACCAGTACCCACTTGAGACAGTGATTGTCTCTGGGGAGACAAAGGAGAGAGATGAGATGAAGAAGTTGGTCCAGAATGGTATTTGCACCATTTTATGTCTTTAAAAATATCTGACACAATTTTAACAAAGTATAAACATTTGTGAAATCTCGTTGGTAGACACTTATGCATCTCATGTTTTCTCCATGCTCCTACTTACAATATTTAAAATAGGTAATAAAAATAAAATAAGAATGTAAAAAACCAACATGACTAAATTAGATTTTTTTTCTTTTTTCCTAGGGGAATGCTTTTACTAATTTTCACCATTGCTTTAGCAGCACTAGCCTCGCAGACTTAAAAATATTTGAATTTTCCCTCGTGTTTATCCCCAGTGGCTAACCCAATCTGTTCTTTGTAAATTCTACCTTTCAAAACATCTCTTTCTTATATCTTATCTTATAAGATATAATTTCTTACATTGTATCATAATGGTACAGACATTGTCATGTCACATGATAACCACTCTTATCACCTCCCCCAGTGTCTGAGGACCTCCACATTTCTCTCTGCTCCATCCTATGCAATATCGTCACCTCATTCATCACGTCTTTGTCCTGCTCACATTGTTCACAAATCAAATTCAACTTCTCTTCCTGGCATTTCAACATCACCATAGGTTGGCCCCTTCTCAATTTATGTAGCCTGTTTCTCTCTCCCACTATCCCTAACTCCTCTTTTCTCCTCCACCTTCTGATGCCTCCCAGAAACCAACCACCATTCCACATTCAACTTCCATGATTGTGCATATGACGTTTCTCCTTCACCAAATGCCCATTCCATTTTTACCTTTCCCAAAATCTTTTTTACAAACCTATTCATGTTCTACTTCTGTAGGTTTCAACCTGTATTTGTTTTCCTTATCGTGTTTTTGGCACCGATTGTATTCACTTTGGTACTTTATTATACCGTTTGTTCTAAGTTCATCTTGAGTAGTTGTGTTTGGGTTTCATTTGGGCTTTTGATTTTTTGTTTTTGTTTTGCTCTTAATATCACTTCTCCTTGTCCAAATTTTTTGTAGTTATCTCTTTCTGGCCCCTGGGAGTCAACCATTGAGAAACCAGTCTTCTTATAACTGGTAGGGATGCTCTTCCTGTGTCTGAGAGGGTTTCAATCTAGCACCTAGATTTGGTGCCTAGTAGCTCTGTTCCTTTCCTCTACCTCAGTCAATTAGTAATCATACTGCTGAGTGATGACCACAGCATTTCCAACCTCTGCCCCGTGGCAGAGGTGCCCTGCCCCAGCCTCCAGCTCATGCAGTGATCCTAAGTCCATGGACTTCTGCATGCGAAGGGCTTTCAGACCCTGCTCACTGAGATTGTAAACATCAAGTCACACTATAGCCTCCATCTGGTCCTGAGCCCAAAAGGACTGGACCCCTCCATTCTCTACCCAGTGGTATACATTTCAGTTCAAAGTTTGGTCCACAGAGGTGTTTATCTTGTTTTTAAATGTGGCTGTGCCTCCTTTACTTGGTTTTAAATTTTTATTGCTATATGTTTAGCATGAACAACAGGAGTTCCGTGTATATTCAGGCCACAGTCTTTGTTGGAGGTATCCATAGAATTGTGCTGATATTTCTGGCAGACGATTCTCTTGGATGGGGTTTACAGTAGATCTGCCAAATTTTTACAGCAAATAGTTTCCTCCTAGCCTAGTGTGCATCAATAATTTCTTGTGTTCAATATCTTCTCACAGTGACATAAATAAATGTTAACTTGCCAAATTTAGCCATGTAAGAAACTGAAGAAAATGCAATCCTGGAATGGAGTGTCCATTCTACTACATCCGACTAATAAGTAAAGGAATTGCTAATCCAGAGGTGTTAGATTGTTCAGTGACTGTATTTCCCAAATTAGTTCTCACCCTAGGTGATACCTTCAGGGGATAAGTTGGCCAGTACAGAATTGCTAAATATTCTGTGAAAATGTGAGCTGTTCGGTTTACAGGGGCACCTGAAGTTTGCAAAGTGCCTAGTTTTAGCTCTTTGTTGTTTTCTCCAAAAACAATTGTTTAGAGAGCTAAAATAGGGTAGTTATTAGATTAATTACATGTTAATACTTGTGAGGAGAAATTTGCTTTTTAATTTCCTTTTACATTTGGAAACTCAGTGAAAACTATATGTGAAAACTGAAGTCCTGAAATCTGGAAATCGGGATCAAGAAATCCAGGGATTCAGTATTACCAAGAGCAGCAAAGCCACCGTACGCTGAATAGCCATGGCTTTTCTGGCATGATGTAGTTGTAAGCACAGAGCAACCAATTCAAAAGTCTTTACTGTTGGTCTTTTTAAAGATAGCCTTGACTACTTCTGGAATCTTTCAAGCAGAGCAACTGGCGTTCCTACTTTACACATCAAACAAGCGAGGGATGAAAAGCCATAGTCTGTTTCCTAATCCTCATCTGGCGGTCTCCTCCATGTGCAAGGCATACGGTAGGCCCTAATGGAAGCCCCGAATAAGAGTCTCTTTCATCGGATGCTAAGGGGAAAAGCTAGTCTTCTTATTATTGAAATCAGCTCTGGTCACAGAGGGGAAAAGCACAGGGAGTGATGGGGACATGGCACCTCAGCCCAGCAGGGAGATGCTTCCCAGCACCCCCTGTGCAAAGCCTCCTCTCCAGACAGCCACTTATTGATTTATTGTTGGCTCTACTCACTGGCAGCCTAACACGACCTGCCCAATGCCAACTGCTAGCTTTCCAACACATTTTCCTCTCTCCCACTGCATTAGAATCTCCATGAAGCCAAAGCACCACCTCCTATATTCCCTTGTTTTTCCCCTACAGCACTTTGCATAGAGGAGTAGTGAGATAAGAATTTGTTTCACGTCATTTGATTTTTTTTGTTGAAAAGAATCACCTTTCCCAAAAGACAGAATCCTTTTCTTCCATTAAATTTAAACATACTCTCCAGACCCCCCTTTTTGCTGCCTTGTATTTAAGTTGTTCTCACAATAATTTCCAGATGCCACAACCTCTGCTGAGAAAACTTAAAATATGGTGTGCATTATAGCAGGAAATGGGTCTGGCCAGCCCTTGTGTTCCCTTCCTGATTCTAATATTTTTTTTTCCTTAATAAAAAGAAATGTATTCAACACTGATGGATGATTTTATTTAGTTTAGAAAGAATGAATAAAAGGTCCCCTCCCTCCTCCTTAAAATTATGTCCATAGAGATTTCCACCAAGCAAAGGAATTTTTTTTCCCCTCATTACCTAATATTGTAAAATTCTATTTAACATGATGCCAGTGTGCCGGTGAGTGGTTATAGGCCTGCAGACATAATTCTAATGTGCTTGTTTGCTCTTTTCCCCAATTAGTCATGGTGTATTAAAGTGAATACAATCTTTTAAAGTCTTCCAGCAGCTACTTTAGCCGAAGCACTCACATCTGCTCACATCCACCTTAAAAGAACAATTGTGAGTATTCTGACTCGGAAATAAAGAAGAATTGAGAATGTTGGGGAAAAAAGCTAAATGACATAGGAAGAAAAGCAGTCCCTAGAGCAGAACACAATAGCTCTCAAAGCTTAAGATTTAGGAAATAATTTAAATTTTGCTGATGCCTCCCCTTCAGCCTCAGGCTTTCCTGGGCTCTATAGAAGATTCTAAAGTATAAAGTAAATCAAGTATCGATCCTGCTTTAGGGTAATCCTTTCAATGATGGAATGGGAATTTAAGGAGATAAATGGTTACAGTGAAGGAAATTCTAGGTTTCTTTTATCAGTGCTTAATACTCTAGGATTGTTTTGCCACCTGTTGACTAGGCACTGGCAAGATCCCCTAAAACCAGAAAGTATCTGCATCCTGATGGGAAGTGAATGTTCTAGCAGGATAGACTAGCACATCTTCTGAAGAATAGTAGGCAAGAATAATAACTACTAACTATGTTTACTGAGCACTTTCTATGTATATTAGGCATCGGTTTAAATGTTTAAGAGATGAGGTAATTTAGGGACAGAGAAGTTAAGTAGTTTGCCCAAGGTCATGCTACTAGATTTGCACGTGGTCAGAGTGATATCACCAGACTCTAACCTCTGCTGTGTATTCCTTTTCTACATTGACCATAAAGATTTGTTGAATAAATGAGGGGCAATACTTTGAGGGAAGATTTTAATCTGAAAGTGTATAGGTTTGCTATTTGAGTTTATAAAATAATACTATACATTACAATAATGTATTCATCTAAAATATTACATACTCCAAACTACAAAACACAAGGATGACACCAGTATGTGTTTGTGATCATTGCACATCGTGTACCAAATTACTAGCAGAAAAATCTCAAGAATATCTTTGATCTGTAATGTCCTGTGTGTTTCGAACACTGTTTTGGTTTTTTTTTTTTTTTCTATTCTTCATTCTTGGTAACTAAGATCAGTTTGTGGTCTAAACTCTGGTAGTTAATAATAGTGACCAGTATGTGTGAGCTGTCTTTCAAAGAAGGTGTGACTTGTCACAGTGTCTGTGGATTGAGATAATGTATGAAGTATTTCCTTCAGGTTCTTTCTATTGAGAAAACTTAAGTTGCATCTCACTGAATGTATTCTAATTAAATTCAAATTCCATAACGTAGCATGGTCATAGCTTGATCTTTGAGGGCTCGTGATTTCTGGAGTCAGATTGAGAACAGTTAAGATCACATTTGTTGAGTAAAACATGCTCTATTTGATTAGTAAGTTCCTCACCTACAAGATTAAGAAAGAAATCGGTCCTGGCGCCTCCTGTGTCACTCAAGCAGCCTGAGAAGGAGCCTAGGTGGACTTAGGCCAGTAAGATCCCATTGCCCAGATGACCCAAGCAGACTTTTAAAAGTATTCATCTATCAAGGGCCTAAACTGGGGGACAGATTTCTGAGAGCTACACAGGTGGGGTAGGATGCCCCCTCTTGGATGTGGAGCTACCATCACTGTGTTCATGGAAGGAGGTGGCCAGTAGAGACCACGATTGCTTCTTCAGCTATCGTGGGGGAAGACAGGCAGAGAATGCATACCTTGTGATGGTGGAAAGGATGTGAGCTCTGCCATTTGCTAGATGTATTCTCTTAGAGCACTTTAAAAGCTTTCTGTGGCTCAGTTTCCCTTTTCTGTGAAATAGATATAATACCTATCTCTAAAACTCTCTGCTTTGGTCCACAACACGGTATTTCCAGCCTCTTCTCTCACAACTCGAGGAAATCCAATATATTTCTAACTGCATATATGTACATGGTTTTTCTGCGTCATGCCTTTGATTATTTTGTTCCTTCTTCCTGACATATCTATTTTCCTCATTTCTCTGTGTCTGGAACCTACCTCTTTTTCAAGGCCTAGTTTAACTATGCTTCCCCCAGTTCACCAAACAGAAGTAATTTCTTTCTTCTTTGTGTTCCAGTCACTCCTGGGGGCTCTCAGTGGCATTTAGCCTGCCTTTCCTTGGGTTATCCTCATTTATATGCTGTTTTTATCTTTCCTACTGGGCTACAAGCTCCTTGTAAGGGAAGTAATGCCTGGCCCATCACTGTATCCCTGTACGGTACTTAGCATGGTTCCTTGCACATTGGCGGTCAATAATTGTGTGTTTAATTGAATTGAATGAGGGAGGGAAACTGAACTTAGTGCAAATCTCTGGACCTTTCTCTCTGCCCAGGCTTGAGGGACTCAGCTTATTTGACTGAGTCTGATTTGGCCTAAGGTGCTAAGGGATACAGAGGGCTTTCTCCAGTACTCCTACTTGAAATATTGTATATTCTTCAGTAATCAGGTTGCCTCCTGGTAGACAGATGCACCCTGAGGATTTTGTAGGTTGAATTCATTTTTTAAAATACTATCAAAAAGAATCGAACCAGACCAACTTCAAACATGAAATTGCTAAGGGAAATACCCAAACAATCTGCATTTTATTTGATTTACAGGTAGGAAATGTATATGTGCTCTTCCTGCTTTTTAAACTATAAGAATGTTCATTTTCTTTTTTGCTTAGCCCTTTATAATCCCATATAACAACAACAACAACAACAAAAAAAAAAACCCAAGAGAATGAATTTGCACTTTGCCACAGATAATGATAAAATAAAAGTCACGAAATAAACAAAAGGTTTTTTTTCTGCCTCTTTTGCATAAGTTTATAAATAGTGTTCAATTATCAGGATCACTGACATATTTTACACATTGATTTTCTAGATTGTTTAGAAATGTTTAATTATCAACTTTCCTTTACAGTGTTACTCGTGCAACTTGAGTGGATACAGAAAATATCTTTAAATCTCCAGTTAAAACTGAACTTTTAAGCTGTGGGTACACATTGGACAGTCTGGTGCTAAAGATTTACCATAAGTGAACCTCAAAAATACTGTCAATATGGGAGATAATCTCACTGACTCTCAACCTCTTGCTCTGTGTGCATTCAGCTGTTCTCTGATTAAATCCTGGACTCGAATACATTAATCTATTCACCTGTTTTGTTGCTTCTCAGCAGCTACTAATAAACGCAAAGGACTCCGTCTTTCAGAACATTTTCCCAACTGCAGTAATCACACCAGGATGCTTTATAGTGAAAGGAACATTTTGGCTGAAATTCAATTCAACAAGCATTTATCAAGCAGCTGCAGTGGGCTGCAAACTAAGGATCCCCATCCACTCCTTATTTCGTTTGAGCTTAGAGACGAAGAAGACACCATATAGGTTAAGTCGTGTTAAATATTCAGAATAGGGAGAGGCAAAGCACTAAAGGATGAGAAGGGGAAGAACACCAACACTTAGCACGTACCCCGGCCCCTCAGGGGAGATGTTCAAAACATTTAATAATCTGTGTGGTCAGGCACCAGCCAGACAGAATGGACATGAGCCTAAGCCTGGAGCAGGATTCCCCAGAGCCAGACAGTACCCTTAAGCTGCTGAGTCATGGGCAGGTCCGGGGGCTTCCAGGTGAAGTGGGCCGGGGCCTGGGTAGTGAGAAGGCACTGGTGGGGAAGAGTGGGTAAAGGGCATCAGCTTTTACCAGCTATTTTCAAAGTATTTCCATGTCTTACCCCGAATATGACTGTCCCAGTGCAAAGCAGCAGGAAAGCAAACACAGCTACCCTGTGAGCTAAGTATTATTAAGCAGAATGAAAAATAAAGAAACCGTATATTAGGAAGGTTATTGAGGCACACAGCTAGTAATGAGAGAACTGAATTTAACCCAGGTTTCCCTAGTTCTAAAGCTGATAGTCTTTCATCTGAATTAGTAACTAATTTCATGCTGAAAAATCCAGAAGAGGAGAAGGAGGAGGAGGAAGATGATCATGATTCATAAAGAACGTCATACCTTTTGAGCTGGGAGTTTAAAGTTGTAAGATATTTTATCATCATATCTCTAAGAATATGTGATGTCCAGTTTGTTTGTTCCATCCACAATAAGGTCTTTCTGATTGTTATTTTCCTGGTTGGCCTTCTTTTCTTTCCTTCCTTTTCACACCTGTCACTGTATTTAGACAAAAGTTCTTAATCGAGGGTTCAGGTGCAGGGGGACCATGAATGAGCTTCAGGAATCCTAGAGCCCCTTGCCTCTGTGTCTGCTAAGATGCATTTTTGTAGGAAGGTGATTTATAGTTTTCTTCTGATTCTCAAAGGCCTCAGTGTAACTCTATTGCATTAGAGGAAACTAAAAAATGTTTCATAGTTGCAAAATTTAGGTATTATGATGTCATATAATGTAAGATTCTAAAAATACAACATATCCACTTGAAATTCAAAGGACTGAAAAAGTGAGTATTTACTCTGCAGTATTTATGTATGTATTATTAACAAATGAATAGCATGTTGCCCTACACATACCAATGAGTAAGCAATTTAGAGAAGTTAGATATCACAGAACCTAGGTGCCCAAGTTTGGCAGACGTTGCCAGCATCTTAGTTGTGGCAAACACTGCCAGCATGTCAGTTGTGGCAAACATTTAGAGATCACAGGTCATGTGGGCAGTTCACAGGTCAGTGGTCTGCGTAGTGGTTAAGTTTCAAGCTCAGGATCCACTGCTGGAGGTCAGCTTTGGCTGTTGCTTGCCTGCTCTATAGCTTTGGCCAAGTTGCTTAATCTCCGTGTACCACCATTTTCTCATCTGGAAAATGAGGACACTAATAGGAACGACCTTTTATAACTTTTGTGAAGAATAAGTGAATGATGTAAGGTGGGAATAAAGAGGTCAATAGCTCCTGAACTCTTGTACCATTGCCATAGTGGCAGAAAATCAGAGGACCCATCATCCTCCGCTAAATTCTACTCCTTTCAGCGTTCACCTCTTCTTGCTCCCTGGTCTCTATTTGCCATGACTATTGTGCCAGGGCCCCCTATTGCTTTTTTTCTTGTCTTTATATATGGCTTTCTCTGTCCCATCAATGGGATGGGGGGCAGGTGTAGGGAATGAAAAAATGAGAACACGATTCTGAAAGATCGCCCTGTTTTAATGTAGCAAATAAAAATATCTCAAGATTCCAGAGCTACTTGATCAAGTAAAATTGACAACAAAAGAAGGCAGCACGTCTGTTCTAGCCTTTACCTAGCAAGGTTCGTGTTCTGAGTTCCCTAATATATTTGTAAAGTACAGTTTACACTTGTAACCATGCCAATTGAACTAACCGTCTGTCAGTCAACAAACATTACTTGAAAGCCAAGTATACGTCAAGCATAAAAGGGTATAAAGAGTAATTTCATTTGTAAAAATGAATTATACATAATGAAAGATTAGCAAGGATTCCCCATGCACTCCCATTTAACTGAAATCTTACATACTTTTTTTGTGTTTAGAGTTTCTTAAAAGATGAACGGACATTGAGACCTATTTTGAGAAAGCCATGGCCAAGTCGCTTAAGAAACACCAATTTAGCGCTTCTGTTCCTTATCTTCCAGCAACTTTAATCCTGAACAACATCTCCTTTAATACTGATGGTTCCATCCAGTATAAAGAAAAGCCATATTTTTCTGCCTCCGAAGCCCTAGATGCTTACATTGATGATTTTCACTTAAGCTGTAAGCTTCCTGGTATTAATGATACAAAAGTTAACCTGGATCAGAGTCTTCTTGAATTACTTGTTAATCCCAACAGTGGTAAGCTTGCATTATTATCTGAGTTCAATTTTTAGTTATCTGTAGAAAGCTGATGCTTTGCAAGGATACGTACTCTAAAACATTTTTGGGAGGGCGGAATAATTGTCTTGCAGTTCAAGGATCTTTTAATAAGATTGTTATATAATTTTATAGCTCTAAAACTTTTTCAGCAATGGATCTGAATTAATAGTTAATTACAGAAAACACATCCCAGCATTGATTTCAAAGTAGCAAAGCTCTGTCTTTGGAGACTAAAGCCTTGGGCTTCGTGACTAAAAGTGTCATAAAGTCATTTAAATTCTCCAAGCCAAAGTTACCCCTTTGGTGGGAATATGAACAGAAGATGTGTGTGAAAAGAAATGCAGAAAAGGGTAGTGAAGTGGTTATGTCCACTATAGGCTGCTTTCCTCCTAAACCTTGATTGTTCGAACAATTGATATTCAGAATGGGATTCCTTTAGAATGTGGTACTCGGGTGCCTTCCTAATGTGCTCAGGGTTGCAATAAATTCTTCCATGCTGAAAACAAAAGTTTAAAATGACGATAATAATAATATTAATAATACTTCACATGGTTAATTATGGGAACAAAATGATTGAGCCAACACTGTGTAAATTGTTATAGATATAGGGTCCTTGAGTTCTTTCTGTAGCACAAGAAAAGAACACTGTAATAGGGGTCAGGCAGTTTAAGATCAGCTCTGGATTCCACCCTGCTAGTGAGAGTTGAGATATAAGAGGGTTGCTTACTCTCCCTGGGCTTTAGTTCCCTTGTCAATAAGGTGGGGAGATTGAACTGGATGAGCTCCATAATTTTAAAACTCTATATTATGTAGATGGAAGAAAAATAAAATTGGTCCACTCTAGTTTTTCAATGTTTCTTATTAAAACAGTATTATCTGTAGAAATTGAAAAAAATAACCGTCATGAAACCAAAGCTGGGTATAAATCTGAATTTGTGGTTGATTGACCATGAAGCCCACTGGGGCAATAAATCCCTCCAATGGTAACTCGTCTCTAACAGTAGAAATACTACTGATAAGAATTTTAAAAATGCTGCTCTTCCACTAAACATGGTCTTTTTAAGACTATATGTTAGTGTAAGCAAAATATTTTTTGGAAAACCATATATTATAAAAGTAAGGTGGCACTTACTGCTATTGATTTTAGACTATTATGAAAACATTTACCAGATAACTATATTCTATGCTTGCTATGCAAAGTCAGAGTAGATGAAACAGCTTCTTACTGTTTCATAAGTGAAAAAAGAACATAGAATTAAGTGAGGATTCGTGCAAGTAAGACGTGGTTCTACACAAGGGAAAACCATGTTTCTTCTTGCTAACTTGTCTGGTTAGGATATTTGACACAGTTGGATAAATGCCAAGGCGTGATAATGGGGACCGAGTGTGAAAATGTGGTTTAAGTGTCTATTTTATCTATGCAATCGAAGTGCAAAAGATGTTGTAATTTATTCAGTAATACTGCTGGTTTTCCTGATAAGGATTTTCCTTCTGCTTCTGAGGTTTGGTGGTAGAAAGAGTTTTTCTGTGTCAGTGTTTGTCCTTGAATCCACAGAGAAGAGGCTGTGTAGCAGGCACGTGTTAATGACTTGGAATGTGATACAGGCAGTTGCTTCTTCCCTGGGTCCTCAAGTTATTAACTACACCATCAGTGTTATTGTTGGCACTTCTTTATAAAGGAAAATAGAGTTTCTACTTTTTTTTCTGATTATAAAAGTAATGTGTACTCATGGCAAGAAAATTTCAGAAAATGCATAAGAATAAAACAGAAACCAGTTATAGTCTCAACACCAGAGAAAACTCCTGTTAATAGTTCTATATAAATTTTCCTTTTTCTATGCAAATATATATAATAGAATTCTTCCATTGCTACTGTTCTATAACCTTGTTTATTTATATACCGATATTTTGTGAATATCATTTCATGTCATTAAAACAGTTCTGTATCTTCACATTCAATGTCTATACTATTGCATTATCTCTATAAGAACATTTTGGTTGTCACTAATATATTTATTATTTAAAATGTTTCTATTGCCATTATCATACATGCATGTTTGGGTGGCTGCCCAGTTATTTCCTTAGAATAAATTCCTAGGAATGCAGTTTCTGGGTCAAACAGAGTGTACATCTTAAAGGTTTTGATCCATATTGTTAACTGTCTTCCAGAAAGGACATGTCTATTTAAACATTCCTACCAATGGAGTAGAAGGATCCTTATTCTCCCATAAAATCACTGCCTGTTGAAGTTATTATATGAAGCTTTTTAATACTTGCCAATCTTGCTGAGTAAAAATTTGTATCGATATTTATTTAGCATCTGCTTTTCTTCTTTTGTGAATTGCCTAGTAATAGGCTTTACTAGATTTATTTATTTATTTATTTTAGAGACAGGATCTTGCTTTGTTGCCAGGGCATGATAAGTGCAATACTACGATCACAGCTCACTGCAACCCCAAACTCCTGGGTTCAAGGCATCCTCCTGCCTCAGCCTCCTGAGTATTTGAGACTACAGGTACATGCCATCACACCCAGCTAATTTTTGTATTTTCTGTAGAGATGGGGTCTTGCTATGTTGCTCAGGCTGATCTCAAACTCTTGGCCTCAAGCAATCCTCCCACCTCAGCCTCCCAGAGTGCTAGGATTATGAGCATGAGCCACCATGTCTGGCCACTTGTTTTTATTTTGTACATTTAAATATTTATTTCATCTAGAATTATTTTGGTGTTAAATATGGTAAAAGCCTAGTTTATAAAAATTTCAACTTGCCTCTTTTATAATAACCTAAATTCCCATACACCTTATTTCTTGACTTTTTGCTCTACTGATTCATATGCACCATTTCTTTACTATTATCACTGTGTTTTGATTGCAGTAGTTTTAAAACAAATTTAATATCTTAGTTGGGATGGGGGAGTGGAGGGTTTGGAAAGAGTCATGTCTATTCCCATTCATTTATTCTTCCAAATGGCATTTGGAATCACTCCTCAGTTTCCAAATGTTGTTCTTGGATTACTTAGATTCCTAACTGCCTTCCTGGGCCCTGCCTGGTCTCTTCCAACCTGTTCTCCACTCTGCAGCCAGAAGGATCTTCCTAAAGCATGGATCTGCTTCTGTCATCTGTGTGCTGAAAGTCCTGTGAGGGCCCCGTTACCCTGCAGGCTCAGAATCCTTAATACGATCTCAAGGCCATTGGTGGTCTGGTTCTTACTTAGCAATCTAGCTTCAATTTCTCATCTCTGCTGCCACCACGGACAGACAGACAGACACACACACACACACACAAACACACACACACCCTTGCACTCATTGCTCCAGCAGTCCTGAGCTGCTTCTAGCCGTGGCATGTACCATGCACCTGGTGCCTCTCTGCCTTTCACGTGCTGTTCCTGCTAACTGGAGTTCTGTCCTCCCTGTCCTCCTTTTCTTCTGGTAAACTCATCTTTCTGGCCTCGATTTAGATGTCACTTTCCCGACACTACCCTCCTCCCTGCAAGTTGTTCCTGTCGTGTCTTCCCTTAGCGTCTGCGACATTCCCTAGGATGGCATTTACCACTGTATTGTAAGAGCCTGTTCACAAGCTTGTCTCCCCCACTAGATTGATAAGGTCATCCAGGCTCTGTGTCTTGTTTAGCATTGTAATTCACCTTGTAACTCTGCTCTGAGGGCACACAGTCAATTCTCTTGAAGAATTGAAGCAGTCTACAGCACCATGATCTCTCTCTCTTTTTTTTTTCCATTCAGGATTACTCTTTCTATCGACAGGATGGCTGTTACAGAAACTATTGCTCTCCCCTGCATTTTTAAGTTGTTAATCTAATTTATGACTTACCCAAAATAAAGAGTGGTGATAATTGTTTCCATTACTCTTCTGATCAATAAGAACATGATCCACGCAGTGCTAGGTGTTGATGCTACTGTGATCCTTATCAGGCATGTCCGAAGTGAAGGAGGGAAGTGACCCACAACATTTGCACCCTTGGGTGTCTCTTCAGTTCTTTGCAAAATTCTCATCTGGGGATTCATTTCGGGAATTCGTGTTTCACAGATCCATGCCCACCACTTCCTCACTCCATCCGATTTATTTAGATGCTTCCCTTAAAAGTCACCTCAGGTGATGGTCCACACAGTTTTCTCAAAGCCCAGGCTGGCTTAGCTGCTGTTGCTCCTGTCTGGTGGTAGCACTGGTACACATCTTTGAGTTCACCACGTGTGTCTGTTTGACTGCATGTGTCTGCTTCTGTGAGTTCTGTGAGGCATCAACAGTGTCTCAGTTATTGCTATTTCCACAGAGCCTGGCATATTTAAGTGAATGGAACTAAACTGACAAATTACTCTGAAGGATTACTACTTTGATGTGTCAGATAAAGCTGTATTCGTCTAAAATGAGGGAAAAATGTGACTGTATCCACTATGTGTACCTAATGCTCAGCCTATTCTACCATAGGAATTTGCACAGAAATTTGGGGGATTCTCTGGGGTAAAAAAGTTATTGACATTCTTGCATTGGATTTTTTTCATTGTCCAATTCATTGCAAAGTTCTTCTGTTCCTATACAAGGAATTTTCCCCCCAATGGGTTTTATGAACTACTTTCAGGCAATATTTTTTCTGTTTTTGCCTTAAAAGTCAGGTGATTTTCCTTTGCATAGAAAATGTGCTTGGGGAGAACCAGAGAGAAGATTCTCTTGAAAGATTACAGCAAAACCCAGAATGGCTTTTGCTTGAAACATTAATCCCTTCGATATTTCCTCTTTAGTTTTTATGCTCATGTGTGGAGAAAATGATCCAGCACTACTGTAACAGCCTATTTTTTGGATGAGAGAGTTGTTCCTCTTTCACAGTAGTGAAACATCATAACTATTGATTTGAAGGTGGACTGATCTGGAAACCAAAGTAGTTTCAATGGACATAAGAAAAAAAAAACATTCTTACTGCTCACAACTTTGAGAGGCATTTTTTGAGGTTTTTCTCCTACCTTGAGTATCTCTGCGACATTTTGCCACGTAATCTATTTGTAGTTTTGAGATGGAGAGATAAGGGACCTGTTTGGAAGGCATCTTGTTACTCTAAGGATGACCAATTTATTTTTCAATCTACACTTGTTTGACGTTGAGTCAACAACTGCATGTATTTATTTAGTGCCTAATATGCGCTAAGTAATGTGGTTGGAATTAGGAGTGTAAAATCAAGCATGGTCTTTATTCTGAATAACTATGATCCCTGCCTTCAAGGACCTCATAGTTTATTGGATAATTCAAATAAGTATAACACAAACAAATATACTACAGTGTGGTAAATGCTAAGATGGAAGCACGTGTGAGGTGTTCTGGGAACAAGAGAACAACACCTAAAGCAGGTTGGAATGTTGGAGGAGGCTTTTAGGGAAAATGATCTTTCAACTGAATTTCAAAGGCCAAGTGGAAGATATCAAGCCAAAAAGAAAGGGGTGGAGAACATTCTAGAGAGAGGGTAGGTAGAAAGGGACAGCATATATTCAAGGGCATGCTGATAGTTCAGGATGGATAGAGAGAGAAATGATGCTGTTTAATTCTATTTCCTTAGAGTTTGTCTCAGCTTCAGTTTTAATGCCACTGGTAAAACTCTGCTTGTGCTAAATTCATCCAGTTGCTCGTGTATCATGAGAAAACAGTTCTTGCTCATTTTTAATAGAAATTGGCAATCAGGATATTTGATGCAGATGTTTTCTACAACTTTTCTCTCTGGGATTTTAGACTTTCATACTAGAAAATACAAAAATTAAAAACCTAGATAAGAATTCAATGACAGCTAGATCATTTATTGGTCTTTTCTATGGCTCTTTCCAACTCCTGGAATAATTACTTAATCTCTTCACAACCTACCTAGCTGAAAGAATCCTTTTCCACTTGAGACCCAGGCCCTTACGGAGCCACCTCAATTGGTCTCTACTCCTCCTACTGCACTGTCATTGGTCCCTTGACGCCGATGCCCTGCCCCACAGCTCCACCCTGTATGTTGTGCCACGTCATACCTTGTGCTTTCCCAAGTGCCATTCCATCTTGCCTGGGACACACTCCACACAACACACACATCTTCCTTGTATAGCTAATTCCTGCTCACTCTTTGAAACACATTCAAGCTCAGCATCTTCCAGAAGGTATTCCTTATCCTTTTCTGCCCTTGTGCTCACCCCTCTTTACTCCATATGGCCCCGGAGTACACTAATAGTAGCATACTCTACTAATAGTAATATTCTTAGTACTCTACTGCCAGTAGACAGACAACAGCACCCAACATGTATTAGATACACATTATAAAACATATAATATATACACATATGTATATGTGTTATATCTGCTAATAGTAATGCCTAACATTTATTATTAGCCTCCTGTATGTGCCAGGAACTACTATGTGCTTTATTCACATTATATTGCTTAATCCTCAGCTATGAGGTATTATCCCCATTTTAAGAAGAAACTAAAACCCCGAGAGGTTGTGTAAAGTACAAGGGGGGAGCCTGGCTGATTAGCTCTTTACTTGTTAATTATTTTGACTGTCATTATAAAAACTATGTTTAAGACAGTAAGAAAGAAACAGTATAGTTGCCAAAGTACTCGACTTTGATTAAGGAGAACTAGGTTTGAATTCCAGTACTCTTGCTCACACCAACGTTGTAACCCTGGGCAGGTTGCTTAACCTCTTTCTCTGTCTCTTTTAACGTGTGAAATGGGAAAAATAATACCTATCAAGGGTGATGTATTGAAGATTAAATAAAATGATAAATATGAATGTACCTCAAACGGCTATGTGTTACATCACCAGTACTCTCAAAATAATTTGTTTACTCTGATAGAATAAAATGTAAAATAGGGCATTTGTTAGTGGTTTCAACATTCTTTTTTTAACCTTTACTCACACTCTTTCTAATAACTCACCATCTCTCTCACCCCCTACCATAACAAAAATAACTCCACATTTTCATAAGAACAACTGTATTCTCACCCTCAGGGAGAAAGTTGCCCTCAGTGATTGTGTAAGTCTGTGGCCCTCAGACTCTACATACATGATGTGGAATCTCATTTGACGGCATACAAAAAAGGTTTTAGTGTTCACAGTGCATTTGGAAGCCAGCATGGATTTTGTAGTACTTCTGGTAAAATTGTGATTTATGTAGCCAACTCTTTCAGGCAGTTCAAGTGATTTATTATTTCAGAATTTTGCTTGCTTAGTTATCTGTCCCACTTATGCCCTGAAACTTCAAGTTTTATACTCCATTTATTTATGATCTTCTGCTTCTTTCTCTTCTGCATTATCATACGATAGACACTTACGCTGGGAAATTGTCTAACAGAGCTGAGCCAGAGCTGGGAGGAAATGTGAGATCAGGAGAGGATTCCACAGTCTTTATGGAAAATCAGTTTCTAGGGGAGCTCTGACTTTTAATGAACAAAATAAAAGGCGGAGATTTTTACATTGAGTACAACTACTTTCTTTGTTTATCACCTTTCATAAATTAAAAAATAAAAAGCATAGGAACATAGCAAGAGGAGAGAGATAAAATTATTACCAACAAATTTTGGACCAAGATAAATGAAATTAAGCTATGTGCTTTGGGTATTATATATTGTCAGTTTTTATTTGTTAACATTAATAAATATTCTATATGTGCAAAATAATAGTGTGCAGATGCATATGTGTGTTTTAAAAAATAATAAGTAGGATTGGCATGACCACCACTCAGCTGAAAACAGAACATTGATGGCCACGTAAAGCCCCTCTTTACAAACCCTTAAGGATTTCATTACTCTCTCTCTTCCCAAATTTAACATCATCCTGTGTTTCAAAATTTATTATTTATTCATTTTTCTTCATAGATTTTATTCTCCTGCAATGCACCTTTTGGTTGTTTCCAGATTTTGCCACTACAGATGATGTCCCAGTTAACTTCCTTGTGCTTGTCTGTGTCACACACATGCTGGAGTGTCCCTAACGTGCACACCATGTAGTGGACTTGCTGGGTTACTGTGTCACCTCTGCAGCTGTGCTAGATCAGGCCAGTCTGTGTACACCGCCGTCAGCAGCACGTGACTCCCATTACTCCGTGATCATTATCTTAGTCTGCTTAGGCTTCCGTGACAAAACACCATATATTGGGTGACTCAAACAGCAGAAATTGATTTTCTCGCAGTTCTAGAAGCTGGAAAGTCCAAGATCAAGATTCCAGCAAGATTCATTTTTCTGGTGAGGGCTCTTTTCCCCACTTACAGATGGCTGTCTTCTTTCTGTGTCCTCACAGGGCAAAGAGAGAGAGATCTCTGGTGTCTCTTCCTGTTTCATAAGGACACCGGTGCTGTTGGACCAGGACTCCACCCTTCTGACCTCGTTTAACCTCAGTCAGCTCCAATAAAGGCCCCATCTCTAGTAGTCATATGGCTGTGGGTCAAGGGCTGGGGTTGTTTAGGGCTTCAACATATGAATTTGGGGTAGATGGGGGAGACATAATTCAGCACATAGCAATTACAAATATTAATACTTGCTATTGTCAGGAGTTTAATTTTTTGTTTTCAGTTGAGTGGATATAAAATACTATCTCACTGTGAGGGTTTTTTTTGTGTGTGGTAAAACATTTATGACAAAATTTACTATTTTAACCATTTCAAAGTGTACAATTCAGAGGCATTAAGTGCATTCACTTTGTTATACAACCATTACCACAATCCACTTTCAGACGTTCTTTCATCATCTCAAACTGAAACTTTGTACCCATAAACAATAACTCCCCATTGCCCTTCCTGTCAGCCGCTGGTCACCACCATTCCTTTTCTATCTCTATAAATTTGGCTACTCTAGGTGCCTCACAGAAGTGGGATCATACAGCATTTGTCCTTTTGTTCCTGGCTTATTTCACATAGCATGATGTCTTCATGGTTTATCCATGTTATAGTATGTGATAGGAAGTCCTTCCCTTTTAAGGCTAATATTTCATTGTGAGTATTCTATTTGTAAACAACACATTTTGTTTATTCATTCTTCTGTCTCTGGACATTAGGGTTCTTTCCACCTTCTGGATGTTGTGAATAATGCTCCTATAAACATGAGTGTGCAAATATCTGTTTAAGTGTCTGCTTTAAATTATTTTGGGCATATATCATTGTGGCATTTAGTTTGCATTTCTGTGATCACTAAAGAGCATGAACAACTTATCTTACTTTTATTAGTCATTATTGGCCATTAGCCATTTGTGTTTTCTGTAAAATAGATGTTTATATATTTTACCATGTTTTCCTAATAGGTAACTTGTATTTATTTTCTTTATTGATTATTAGAAGTTATTTATGTATTCTTTTTTTTTTTTTTTTTTTGAGACAGAGTCTCACTTTATTGCCCAGGCTAGAGTGAGTGCCGTGGCATCAGCCTAGCTCACAGCAACCTCAAACTCCTGGGCTCAAGCAATCCTGCTGCCTCAGCCTCCCAAGTAGCTGGGACTACAGGCATGTGCCACCATGCCCGGCTAATTTTTTCTATATATATTAGTTGGCCAATTAATTTCTTTCTATTTATAGTAGAGGTGGAGTCTCGCTCTTGCTCAGGCTGGTCTCGAACTCCTGAGCTCAAATGATCCGCCCACCTCGGCCTCCCAGAGAGCTAGGATTATAGGCATGAGCTACCGCGCCCGGCCAATTTATGTATTCTTGATAATAATCCCTTTGTTTCTCATATGTGTTGCAATTTTCTTCTCTTGATCTGTGGCTTGTATTTACAGTCTCTTTATGGTGGCTTTTTGTTGAGTGGAAGCTCCTAATTTTAATGTAATAGAATTTATTATTTTTTCTTTTATGATTTCTTATAATGTTTAAGAATTCTTCTTAGGCCCGGCGCGGTGGCTCACACCTGTAATCCTAGCACTCTGGGAGGCCAAGGCTGGCGGATCGTTTGAGCTCAGAAGTTCGAGACCAGCCTGAGGAAGAGTGAGACCCCGTCTCTACTAAAAATAGAAAGAAATTAATTTGCCAACTAAAAATATATACAGAAAATTAGCCAGGCATGGTGGCGCATGCCTGTAGGCCCAGCTGCTCGTGAGGCTGAGGCAGGAGGATCGCTTGAGCCTAAGAGTTTGAGGTTGCGGTGAGCTAGGCTGACAAGGCAACAAGAGAGAGACTCTGTCTGGAAAAAAAAAAAAAAAAGAATTCTTCTTCCTTCAAGACATTAAGATATTTAATTAAAGTCATAGTTAAACATGGATATTTTAGGAAATAAAATGTAAACTATATAAGAATGTTTAAGATTAAATTTGAAACTTCACTTAACAAGTATTTATTGAGTCCCACTATGTGCCAGACACTATTAGAGGCCACCAATTCTTTGTCCACATAGAAATCACATTCTTTGGAGTTGAAAGACAATAAGCAAATGAATAAATAATATGATGCCAGGTTATCTAAATGCTATGAAGAAAGGCTAAAAGAAATTCCTGTCATTGGGACCAGAGAACTGTCTCACCCACATGGTTTATGTGAAAGCACAAGAAGAAGGGTCCAACATTGGAAGCATAATGTAGCTGAAAGATTACAAATGGTAGCTCATAGACAGGGGCTCTAGTTCTAGCTCTACCACTTGTTCTATAAATTGGGTGAAACTCATCTTATATTCAATTAAATGTGCAAATTGAATTGGATAATTTATATGGCTTCTTTCACCCTGAAAATTTTTCTTAGGATTCTGAGAATCTAAAAGGTTTTACTATGTTAGACCTCTTTGGGATAAACTTCAGAATAGGAATAAACTTCCCTTTAGAAGGGAAGAATATGATAAGTTTAAATTTTCCTAAAGCTAAAAGAACATAGTTCACTTCCAATCCTGATTCCTAACTCTGTGTCCAGGAAAAGTAATTTTTCATCATTTCCAATAAAACCAACTTTAGATTCTAGCTGAAACACTGTAAATGGAAAGCCATTTGTAAAGGGATTTCCCTATAATTAAGATGACTCTGCAGAGAAAGCTATAAAAGCAAGTCTTCCATGATTGGCTACAAAAAGTAAAGCACTAAAATTGCTAAGTAATACTATAGATTTCAAAATTTATATGTATCTTTAGAGCTAGTCTCATAAAAGGAATGATTATTTAACAGTCTAAATTCCCGAAAATGGTTTTCATAGTGGGAAAAAAAAGTAACACATACTGCTATACTTCTTTATCTATGGACATTAAAATGTAAATTTTACATTGGAGCATGTGGAAAATCTTTTCATGGAATGAATGTGAAATTTAGTGTGACAGGTAATTGTGATTAATCACTACTTATTACCAGGAGAGGAAGGAAAGAAGCCTTTGTTGCCTAATGAAATGTAACACAGCACAAAAGGGAAATGCAAAGATGGACCATTTTTGAAGTCAAACATAAGCCATTTCATATCTTCTTGAAAAACTGAATGACAACATACGAGCATATGAATCATATGCCTCTCGTCCAACTGAGAGTTTTCCTGGACTGTGACTCTTTTAAACTTGAAGTTTCAGTGTGCTTTCAAGATAATATTCTCAGGTGTACTTAAAGTATGTTATATGACCACCTTGGGCAACTTCAATTTAAGACCTTGCCGATAGAGATGAGTGAAGCCAGAGATCGCTTTGACCAGAGGTCACATGGCAGAGGGGGTAAGAACACAGCCTGTGAGACACAACTTCTTAGTTTCTTGGTTCAAATTCTAGTTCTGTCACTTACAGCTAAAGAAACTTGGGCAAGTTATTTAAGCTCAGGAAATTTCTACTCTTCTGTAGTTTGTGGATAGTGACAACTTAATCTACATCTTTACTGATTAAAAGAAAGAAACATGGCCATCTTCGGGTACTCAAAAGTTACAAACATCCATTTTTCCTGTTCTCCACTCCTTCCTGGCTTTTTTGAATTTGTGATGAAATTTTCATTTTTAAAGAGTGATTGTAAAAATGACAGACATTCTTATATCCAGTAAGGAGACTGATAGATTTTGTATTCTGCCCTTTACTGGCCCTTAAGCAAGTCACTTACATTCCCTGAACTTCAGTTTTCTTATTTATAACATAGAATTGACCCTAGTTCATAAGGAGTATAGGTCCCTTATGGACTCTAAGTGTTATTCTTTATCAATACATTAATGGATCAGAGCAGGAATATGCAGTTATCTTAAGCAAAGTTTTTAAACTTTGGATTTAAGTATGTGTTTCTAAGAATCTTGAAATCCCTCAACATCATATGTATTTGTGTTTATGTCTGTGTCTTTTTCTGGAAAGTCCTTATCTTTCAAGACATTCTTAGAGGAGATTATGACCCCCAAAAGATTAAGCACCACTTCCTCAACTTGAAATCCAATAGCTTCTTGAAAAGCAAGACCTGACTATAACCTGACCAAATGCATTAATATAAATTGATAAAGTGTTCATCAGAATGAGATTTGGTTCTACCAAAAGCATAGGAAAAAGAAGAGTCACAGAAGCATATATTGGCACCAACCAGGGAGGAGAGGAAATCTTAGCTAATCATCCTCATCATGTTCTGAGCCCAATAGCCATATCATCCCTGATGTAAGTGCAGAGAGGAGGTGTTGCTGAGGGCTCCAAGTGCTCTGGTTACAATTGCGTTGCCTTTCCTTTAGATATAGCTCCTTTTGTTCTCATTCCCTGTTCACCCAACAACCATCTGTTTATATTTTGTCTCTCATGCAGTTCTGCTTACAGCATGTGTTCTTGTACCTATGACAGTTGTCTCATCGTACAACACTCTCTCTCATTATACTCATTTCCTCTGCTCGGTGACACATTTCTCACCTCCCAGAAATGGGGCCACTCTTGGTGTGCTGATGATGCAAGTTTCCACACCAGCATCAAGCAGAGGCCCAGAAAGAGAACCATGGTACACCTGCCAAGGAGTTGAACACCACTTTGGAGGACCTGGTAGGAGGCAGGTTCCGGGGACACTCTCCGTATTCCCCTTCCCCCTGGCAGCACTACATAGATCATTTCCGTTTTGAACTTCTGTAGGAAGGAATACCTACATACCTACTCCATAAGGTTCTACGAGAATGAAATAAAATAATACACATAAAATACTTAACCAGCCCTTGGCACGTATTCAGTGTTAATACATGCTCTGCTCTAGTTCTGTCACTTTAAAACACTCACCTCGTGACGATCCTCTGCATAGGTAGAAATTTCTTTATCAACTGGCTCACATGGTAGAACTACCATGCCATAATTTGTCATCAGTCTCCCATAATAATAAAAATAGTATCATTTGTCCTTTTCCCTTTGTTACATAGAAATTCAGATGACCACAGTGGATGGGTGCGTTGTATTTAAAAAGAGAGAGAGGCCAGGCACAGCGGCTCATGCCTGTAATCCTAGCACTTCGGGAGGCTGACGCCAGAGGATCACTTGAATCCAGGAGTTTGAGACCATCCTGGGCAACAAAGCGAGACCCTATCTCTACAAAAAATCAGCTGGGCATGATGGCATGTGCCTGTAGTCCTAGCTACTCAAAAGGCTGAGAGAGGAGGATTGCTTGAGCCCGGGAGTTCAAGGTTGCAGTGAGCTATGATCACACTGCTGTATTTCAGCCTGACCAACAGAGTGAGGCCCTGTCTCTTAAAAAAACAAGAACAACAACAACAACAACTACAAAAATGAGCAAAAGAGAAATCTTGCCTCTTCCTAATGCTTACTTAATGTGCAAGAAAGCAGCAGCAACGGCAAAAACCATAGTACACTATATATGTGTTTAGTCGTGCTGTTGTGTGGTCATTGAAAAGGTTGGGTATAGGTGGTTTTGTTCTTGTTAAAAATTTTCATGTTCTATTTGAATACCACCTTTAATATCTTTTTTATAAGGGCAGTAAGCAGAACCAATGAACAAATACTTACTAAGCACCTATAATATATAACAGAAGATGCTGTGTGGGGAACAAAAATGAATAAGAAATAGCCTCAGCTCCAGTGATTTTTCAAGCAAGTCCACACCCAAGGAAATACTAGTTTTCCTGTTCATCTTCCTATCACTATAGCATCAGGAAGTTTTACTTTTCTCAGGTATTATTCCCAAAGCTATCCCAGTACATACAGCCAGCAGACGTGGAAATTTAGTTTTGCAGGAATGTTTTTTGGCTTTTTCTTCTCGACTGGGGAATCTCAGTAAAATTCTAAGAATAGATAGTTTCTTCAATTCGTTTTTCGCCTATTCAAAACTGCACTGAAAGTAATGCAATGCAGAAGCAGACTATTGCTTTGTGATTCATAAGAGAGTAACTGAACCATTTTAAGCATCTGCTTCCTGCCCTCATGGACTTTGCAGTCTCATAATGGCAGAAGAACTAAATTTTAAGTGTGTGGCCCAAAGAGACCCGGGCAGGTAGATAGCCTCCATTTTCTATTGCTTTCAACTGAGTTCTCTAAGCCGTGCTCCTTTCACCTGCCAAAGGAGATTCACTCTTTTACTCTAAAATTTATTTTTGCACAAATTTAGCCCAAAAGTCACTGCTTTTCTGCCCCACAAGAATTTAAGGTTTTTGAGGGAAGAGACCAGAGAAAAAAATCCGGAGAGAGAGGATTTGAGAACAAGGATTCTGAATTTTTTATGTCGTCTTCAATACCTAGCAAAAAGGGCCTTGGATATTGTAGTTGCCACATTTAAAGGAAAAAAAAAACACTATATGAATGGTTGGTTAGCATATTTTCAAATGAATATTCTGTGTATATTTAAAAAACTCACTGCCTGGTGGGGAAGGCAAACATCTCTGGATGAAAATAGGGCCAGTGTGGGTTTGTAACATGCTTTTAAGGCTATGCTCTCAGTCTAGAAGCTAGTTAACATTTTATTTTTATAAAGTAGCATATTTTAGTACATTGTGCCAGATTTGGTTTAATAATTAACCATGTCCTTTTCCCAGTGTTTTTATGTTATAGCTCCTCTAGAAATTGACTTCAATGTAAAAATCACATTTGAATGTTCACTTGAGTTAAAGCTTTAAAGCAAATATTATGACTCAAGATTATAATTAGAGGCTTTAGAGCTACCAGTCATTGCAGATGCAGCTGAGTGGAATCCAAGCTTATTGTTGATAGGGAGCAGACATGAAGTATAGGAGCTTGTATCATCTTTTGTTTCAGGGACATTTTGATGGTGCCATTCTGATAACTCTGTGAAATGCTGGTCATCACATATGTTGGGCTTCATGCCATCTGCGTTGCTAAGGCTTGTCAGCACTACATGCTGCAAAATACGAGAGACTACTGCAGCCAGAGCCATACATTTTAATATGCCTTGTCAACTTCCCAAGAATATCCTAATATGCTAAGCAAATATTTCCACATGGAATGGAGCCTCCTCAATTAAACCAAAATACAGCCATGCAACTCAGAACTTTTGTTTCTGGAATATGATAAATGAATACAGAGAATTAAATTTTGCATTTGCTAATATGCATACGTGCAATAAAGAAGGAAAAATTACCCGAATAGTACACTCTGTCACAGAGAGTAGATGTAACATTCCTTTAATGATGACATTTAGAAAGTGATTGTAGAGCACCTACTACTGGTGAGTGTTTGGGAATATAATGGTGGAAAACAGCCTTAGTCCCTGCCCTTTTGGAATTTACAGTTGGGTGGGTAAAATATGTTAATCAAATAATGATAAAAATAGATGAATAAGTCTAAACTGTGATGATTTACATAAGGATTTCTCAACTTAAACACTATTGACGTTTTGGGTCAGATCATTCTTTGCTGTGGGAAGCTGTCCTGTGCTTTGTAGGTTGTCTAACAGCAGCCCTGGCCTCTACCCACTAGATGCCAAAAGCAACCTCTTCCCCGGTTATGGCAATCAAAAATGTCTCCCGATGTTGTCAAATAATCCCAGGAAAGGGAAGCAAATTCACCCCTGGTAGAGGGGTGCACTGATTTAGGTGAAGGAGAAATACAAGGCAACAGGGCGAGTAAGCAACAGGGAAACTGGGCCTCAATTGGCAAGGCTTTCTGCTGCCATTTGTATTAAACTCTGATGGGGTGGGAGTTAACTAGACTAAGAGGGCTGGGGGAAGGGGGAAAGGAGGAGGGGAAAATGAGAAAAGGAACAAGTTATTCCAGGTTTCCTTCTGAAGGCCAGGCCTCTGCACATGTTAGTTACAGAGACTGCTTCAAGGGCAGGGCAGCATTCTGACCCTGTCGGCTCCCCTGTGGTCACTGTAGAGCTGAGTACACACAGGCACTCAAGGAACTTCTGCCAAAGGCATAATATATATTCAGTCTAACAGGCACAGTGCTGAGCACTGGGAGGTAGAATATGACCAAGCCATGTTCTCTGATATCTGTGGGCTCACAATCTATTTAGAACAGAATAAGGGAGGTGAGTAATCCTTCTAGGAGGAAAGGAGAGACAGCCTGCTCTGAAGAGGTGACATGTGAAGGCTAGTGAAGGGTGTGCAGGTACCAGGTGGATGCAGATGCAGGTCCCCAGCTGCCCCAGGCAAGAGTTGGGTGCTTCCTCCTCCACACTCAACTTGGCTGGTCAGTGCTTTGACCATCACCCTTTCAGCTCTGGGCACAACTGGATCTAAATGCTCAAATGTTGGGATTAACACATCTCTCTCTCTCTCTCTCTCTCTCTCTCTCTCTCTCCACCCCCAACCAAGCCTCCTCCCTGTACTCCTGCTCTCCAGCCTCCCTGGAGGCTGGCTCCCCCTCTCAAGCTCCCCCTCCCTCCTTCTCATCCTCATTCCCAGGCAGGCAGGCTTTTCCCCATAGAGTCCTTACACCTGCTTAGCTCTGAAACTAGCAGAAGGAGAGTTTCTTGCTTTGTAACATTTCCAACAAAAGGCCCCAAGTTGAATCATTCTGTGTCTGCTCACCCCCATCCCTGAACCAATCACAGTGCCCAGGGGGATACCGTGCTCTGATTGGCCAGGACTCAGTTTCAGAGACAACCAAACCTGCAGGTAGAATCAGCTCCACCCAATGGCATGGAGTCAGACTGGGGGAAAGATGTTTCCCCAGGTAAATCTGGACACTGTTAGGAGAAAGGGGAGAAGTGGCTGCTAATTAGACAAGAGCATCACTCACCCAGCATAGTAACCTACCTGATTCACCTCTCCCCAGCTACCCTGCGAGCCCTCCTACAGTCAGCTTTGATGCTTGTCAGCCATGTAAGATGGAAGATATTCAGTAAATATCTGACACATGGAAGATATTCAGTAAATATCTGACACATGGAAGATATTCAGTAAATATTGCAAATGTTTGTTGAATTCGTGAATGAACAAGCAAGGGAAATCATGTTTTCATTTTGTGTTACATATAGAGTTCTGACGAAATGAGGAAGAATCGGGGAAGCCAGTTAGGAGTCTGTTTGGTAGTCCAGGCTAGAGATTTGGTAGACTTGGTTGCTGTGTTGAATTTCAGGATTGCAGTCTTCTTCCTAGTTAAAAGATACAACATCGTAACGGTAGACACCAACATCTACCACAGAGAAATCACGTGATGGAGAGCCAATAGTAACATTGTCTTAGTCAGGTGAGGGTGAGCCGTCTTGAGTGATGAGGAAGAGCGCCTGAGTATTCATCAAAGGAGAGAATACAGCTGGCCTGACACTCTGTAGGGCAGAGAATGTCCCAGCAGCCAGTGGCAAGTTAAGCAAGAGCCTAATCTGTAGGCACCTGTGGTTAGAAAATGGCAAGGCACAGTGTGCAATGACATTTGGAGCTTAATGTCCATGCAAATGAATTACTTGGAACAGGCAGGGACGGTCGGCGCGCACAAGAGCATGAATCCTGGCAGAATAGTATCAGTGCCAAGTTCCCAGGTGTCCCAGCTCGGTGCCCTTTCTTCTTGACACCTGCAGAGGCACCACCGAGGGCCTCCTTCTCATCAGGTTTCTATGCTCCTGTCCAGAACTGCGAAATGCAGAGTTGTGCTGCTGACTCCTACCTGTTTTTAGTTGAGACAGGAAGGCCTTCTCACCTTCCGCAGCTCATGGGGGAGGGGAACAGACACCAGCAGAAAGAGAGGCCGAGAGAAAATAAGGACAAAGCGGATTTATTAGGGCAAACCGTAAGCAAATGTTTTCAGGATATAGGTTATCCGGATACTCCCAGCTACTGCTGGTTTATATTCAAAACATTTAAGAAATTGCTCCTCCGTTTTCTCTAGAGAAATGCTATTTATGCTATTTATGGTACACACATATTCAGTCTTTATAATCAGAAGATAATATATACACTTTGTAGATACATTAATTTGTAATTGAACTTTTGACTCTTTGTAGAAATAAGTATACTTTTAACGCACTTTTGAGAGGATATGCTCACACTTCCCTCTGCTGTACCATCCCTCCCAGGGCTGGGGCTGGCTTCGTTTCAGTTTCATCTGGGTTTCGGCCTGTGCCACCGTCACAGAGAAGGGTCCCTGTTTGATGGCACCTTGTCCTTCCTGCTCAGGAACTGTCAGTACCTGAAATTCTTAGTAGGCTTGAAAGACATATTTTACTGAACCCTACATAGAAGATACTTTTAACTATATATTCTCCTTATGCTATTTATATTTTGGACAAACTTCTTATCTAAATAATCCTGATACCTCAAATTTGCTAGATAACCTTAAAATTCTTCCTTTTGGAAGCTCCATTTAAAATTTATGCTTGCAAAATTTTTCTACCTCAGTGACATTTCCTATTAAACTCTAATACTTAACTGCTTATGTTGGCTCAAATTTTGAGGTTAATTCCATTATTTTAAATTTCTTAAGTTTTAATTTTAAGGTTAATTCCATCATTTTAAATTTCTTAAGTTTATGCATATTGTCAGAAGGTAATTATAATAAAAAACATTAAAACCACCTATGGTTTTCCATATAATAGTATAAATGACTATATTTCAGTCTAAATTTGTAAATATTTTATTACGTCATTGAGACCCTTCAAAAATTGATGTAGTAATTTGTAGGACTATAAATTCTCAGAAAGAAAGTTATAGGATCTATTGGTCATAATTCATATGGAGAAGTACGTATGTGAAAGTCTTCTATATGCAAGTAGGATGCATAACCCAGGTCAGGGAGTCAGTTCAGTTTGGGGAAAACATAATGTAAGCCATCCACAGTGAAGGCTGACAGAGTGTAAATAGCAAGGTTTGATCTATACTGGTTGACCAAAAAATGGCTATTATATGTGACTTAAAGAACATGGCAGCCCATCTGGTCATTTGAAGACCTGTCTTCATATGTGTCTCCAGATTTATAAATATGGGGTCATGACAGATAATGTCCCTTCCTCCCTGAGATCTTTCTGCCTTATGTTTAAACAAAGAATGACATTGCAAGCTTACTACCTAAAGCAAACCTATTTTTCTGGAAAAGGAACTGAAATACATGATCTAAAAGTAAAATATGGTCTTGCCTTGGTTTTCATTTGCATTTGGCTTTTAAACACGGCAAAAACCAATAATGGGTTTTTCCTTTGAGCTATTTCTAAATGTTTTGTTGGAAATTAGCTGCAAATGTTACATTCTCTAGAACAAGTTAAATTGGAAATGTTGTTCATTCTAAATGAAATATACCCACAAGCATGCTTAACTATGAATGAAAATCCTGAAAAAAATTACTTTTCACATAGAGAAAACCAAACAACCACTGTCTTTCCTTAGGGATATATTAAAAAGGGCAAGAGGTATGAAAATGAATGTATGTGCTACTAACCATCAGCCTAGCACTTGCTGCAGAGGATAATTTTCATTCTTTGCTGTATGTCCTTAGCATAAATGATTACTTTACATGCTTTATTTCTCTGATACATTCAAAGAGAATCAATAAATTATATTTATTATTCAGAGGGAAGAGACATTTTGCAATCTATCCAATGGTGAATTTCTAATACATCAATTTTGCTTTAAAACGTTGCTTTACTTCTAATTTTTTCTATCTTTGTGGAATAACTCACAACTATAGCCACTTATTACATATTTTCTCTTGAAATTGTAAATCATCTTGTTACATATTTTTATACTTTCTGAAATGAGACATTTTGTTTAATTATTCAAACCAAAGTAATGATACTAATCTCTATGCAACATAATCTAGTTTTTTGAGAGGATAAATATGAATATGGAACAAGAGGAACCAATTGAACAAATTTGTTTTCTTACAAATTTTAGAAAAATATTCAAAATCAGATAAATGTTTAAATTCCATGATATTGGAAAAACCTTTTTAGATGGGAAAGACACTGAATCCTAAAAGGTGAAATTGCTTTTCCATCATCTAGCACAGTGCTTTGCACCTTAAGATTACTGAATAAATATTTGAATGAAAGAATGAATGAATGGAAAGAAGGAAGGAAGAAAGAAAAGGAAGGAAAAAAGGTAGGAAGAAAGTGAGGAAGGAAGGAGCTATGCTTAAAGAACTATTTTGCTGTGCAACAATAATAATAATGTAGCTGAAGATTAGCTTTACTGAAAGTAACCAAAAGATAAGAGGTTTAAAGGGAAAAATTCAAATATTCCTATAAAATGATAATCTGGGCTACTACCAGCTAAGATTGAGAAAAGAACCTAGGGGTCATTTTAGGTAGTCATTTTAATACATTGGTCAAATTGAAACCAAAGAGACATTAGAAACCAAGTCAAAATTTTTGTTTTTAATTCTGAAATTAATCATGGTCCACTAGTACTTGAAATGCTCATTGCTACCAGCAGCATAGCCTACAAAAGGAATGAGGGAGTGAGCTCAGGTTCTTAGAGAGGAAACTAAAAGAGTGAGGGAAAGAAAACTTCTAGCTCCCAGGAGGAAAGTCAGACAAACCTGAAGACAATGTGAGGCAGGATTAGAAAAATCATAACTTCATGAACTTGATCATCCTTGAAAGACTGAAATGTTCAAATCTGTATTGTTTCCCATTTTGTTTGGAACTCATCACAACCAAGAAATGGCATAGGCTAACTGACTTTGAATAAGCTCAAGCCCAGTTAGTTAGCTGTGTGATTATGCGCAAGTTACTTAACATCTCTGTGCTTGTGTTTTATTCTCAAAATACTGCAGATAATAATCAAGCTGTTGTGAAGATTAAGTGAACTAATATTTATAACATACTCAGGACACTACCTTGATGAAAGATTTATTAAATAAACTTCATAGAAGTTGTTGAGAAAAGCAGAGAAATTTAGGCTATATCTCTAAAACATATGCCTCCCCATTAAAACATTTCTCGTAACTATTACTAGAAACAAACCACTGTGTTGGAAAGGCTATTAGTATTGTTCATTCATTCAGTTGTTTGCTAAGCCTCTACTATTTGTCAGGATATATTCTAGATACTGAGAATGCACTGATAAAAATAAATTAGGGGCCGGGTGCGGTGGCTCATGCCTAGCACTCTGGGAGACCGAGGCGGGTGGATCGCTTGAGCTCAAGAGTTCAAGACCATCCTGAGCAAGAGCGACACCCTATCTCTACTAAAAATAGAAAGAAATTAGCTGGACAACTAAAAATACGTAGAGAAAAAATTAGCCAGGTATGGTGGCGCATGCCTGTAGTCCCAGCTACTCAGGAGGCTGAGGCAGGAGGATTGCTTGAGCCCAGGAGTTCGAGGTTGCTGTGAGGTAGGCTGACGCCACGGCACTCTAGCCCAGGCAACAGAGTGAGACTCTGTCTCAAAGATAAATAAATAAATAAATTATAGACATGGTCACTATCCTCATGGAATTTATAATCTAGAGGGGAGACAGCTAATGAAACAGTAATTTCATATAGTAAATCTTGTGGTAAACAGCATACAGGGTGCCATGAGAACTCAGAGACAGCACATCACCCCCTTCAGTGCATGGATGCTTGGAGGAGATAGGGGCAGATCGTGGGAGACATCCTAGAAGAAGTGATGACTGTGTTGAGACTTGAAGGATGAGTATATGAGTAAAGAGCATATATGGAGTATTTCAGAACACAGGAAAGTCAAGATTACTGGAGTTTTATGGCAAGAGAGAAATGAGGCTAAAAAACGCAGGTGAGGACCAGGCCACAAAGGAAAACCTGCACCATAAAGTCTAGACCTTAACTTCAGAGCAATTGGACACCAATGTTAAGTCACCCCTGAATGCTTGCTGTTTAGCCCATCCCATTGTATTTGTCTGGAATTCATTTTGGGCCCAAGGGCCTTATAGAATAACTTGAGAATACTGCTTAGAAATAGTATTAGAGACTATTCAAAATGGGATCTTCAATATGACAACAAAAGCACAGGCACCAAAAGAAAAACAATTGGGTAGGGTAGACGTCATCAAAATTTTAAAAATTTTGTGCATCAAAGGACATTATTGACAGAGTGAAAAGGCAGCCTATGGAATGGGAGAAAATATTTGCAAAGCATTTATCTGACAAAGAATTAATATCCAAAACATATAAAGAAATTTTATAACTCAACAACAAAAAAGCAAACAACCTAATTCAAAGATGGGCAAAGGACCTCAATAGACATTTCTCAAAAGAAGATATACAAATGGGCCATAAGCACAAGAAAAAATATTCAGCAATACTAGTCATTAGGGAAATGCAAATCAAAACCATAATAAGACAGCACTTCACACTCATTATGGTGGCTACTTTTTAAAAAATGAAAAATAACAAGTATTAGCAAGGACGGAGACAAATTATAACCCTTGTGCATTACTGGTGGTAATATAGATAGTGGAAGCTACTGTGGAAAACAGTTTGAGGGTTCCCCAAAAAGTTAAACATGGAATTACCATATGATCCAGCAATCCCATGCCTAGGTAAATGCCCAAAAGAATTGAAAGCAGGGACTCAAAACAGATACTTGTGCACTGATGTTCACAGCAGCATTATTCACAATAGCCAAAAGGTGGACACAGCATTTTGGCTATTGTTGATGGACACAAATATCCATCAACAGACTGAATGCACTTTTTAAAATGTGGCATATACATACAATAAGGAAATATTATTCAGTGGTAAAAGGGAATGAAATTCTGATACATGCTATAATACAGATAAAGCTTGAAGACATTATGCTAAGTAAAATAAGCCAGACACAGAAGGACATATATTGTGTGTGAGCCAGCTAGAATAGGCAAATGGAGATAAAAAATAGAATAGAAGTTACCAGAGGCTAGGGGAAGGGGAGTGTGGGGAGTTACTGTTTAATGGGTTTGGAATGATTTGGAATGGGTTTGGAGAGTTTCAGTTTGGAATGATGAAAGTTCTGAAGATAGTATTGGTGATGGTTGCATGACATTGTGAATGTACTTAATGCCCGTGAATTGTACTCTTAAAAATGGCTAACACAATCAGTTTTATGTTATGTATATTTTACCACAATATAAAAAATTTTAAAATAAAATCAGTATACTTTGCAATTTATAAAAAGTTTTTCCAAAGATAAGCTAAAATAAATGCCATGATCTCTAAAAATTTAATTTATCCATTATCCCATGCCTTTGGGACTTGGGAGACTCTAAATCTGAGCAAATTTAGAGAGATTTGGCCAGGAAGAGAGAATAAAATCTCATGCTCCAGCTTCCATACATCAAAGGAACTTCTCCCATCCAACCCTTAATTTGTGATGAGGAAGAAGCCCTTACAACCACTCCTGACACATGAACATTAAGAGGCTTTGGGGGATGTGGGAAGAGTGTCGTGGGAAAACCAAAAAACAAAACAAAGCAAGGAAAAAGCACAGGTCTGTAGGTTTGTGAAGGAAGCACGATATCCTCAGAGAGCTATTACCTCGAGTATAAAATCAATCCTCCCAGCTCCTTGCTTGTGTTTATTTTTCTTTGAACATCTCTTATTGGTAACAGCTGCCTGATAATGAAGTGAAAAGTCCAGAAGGTGAGAGTGAAGCTTTCCCAAGTTTCCAACGCAGCCTTCTCAGGAACTTGAATCAAAAGAAAATCAATTCATTGCTCAACTCATGGTTCAAAATTATATTGTCCTTTTGGGTGCAGGGAATCAAACGTCCTGGATGGCAGCAGTGCATCAATGTGTCTTCATAACTAATATTGAACCTAATTTTGAGAGCTCCCTCAGCAGACCATTGGCAGAAATCATCACAATACCTTTAGTCCCCGGCCAGTCACTCTAGAGAGGATTAAATGCCTCATTTTTATCTAAGACCACTAGGGTACCATTACTTGCACATATTCATGTTCTTAAGGATCTGTGGAGCACCACGCACAGAATGTGTGGAGTCATGAACTGAGTTTCAGTCTCTGCTCCACTACTTTCTACCTGTGCAGACTTGAGCAGATAGCTTAATGCCTCTGAGCTTTAATGCCTATGTTATCTGTATTATATGGGATGATATCAGCTCATCAAATGAAATAATGGATGTAAAGTTGCAGTAAAACTGTAAAATCTTCCCTAAATAAGAGTTGTTCTTATTAGAGTTTGATATAAGAGGCAGTAAGTTCAACCACAAATGATCAATAACTTTTCCTCCTTTAAAAATAAAAACCATATAATAGTACACCAATATTTTTAAATCTCATTCTTTTTTTCTACATACAGAATTTTCTTTGCTCTTTCACAGGAGAATAAAATTAGATGGACAGTATCTAGTCACTGGCTTTTTTTTTGTAACCATTTTTAGAAGGTCTTTGCTTCATAAATGCCCTCAAATTTTTTTCTTTCCTCCTTTTGGTTTCTTGCACAAGGCAGATAAAAATGAAAAAGTTTAATAAATTGGCCATTTTATAGCCTTCATTGATTTTAGCTTCAGTGATCATTTATAGCTCTTTCTTTCACTTCTGGTACGTGGCAAATGCTGTAAGCTTACTGCTCTTCTTTTTGAAGTGGGCCTTGAGTACCAATTTTGTGGGCCACTATGTTTATAAAAGATGTCACCAGGAAGAAAGCAAAAAATTCCCTGAGATGTGTTGTTGATTTGGAGAAGCCACGGAAAACTGCTCATAATGGTTCTTCCTACTTACATCCATTTTTTCTGCTCTATAATGGCCCATTAGGCCCTGTGATCCACCTAGTTCTCATGCGCCATTTTAAAATTGTGAACTGTGAACTTTATGTGTCCATTTAAAAGTAGCTTATGTGGGATTCTGGTTCCCCTTTTGAAAGAGAAATATAACTTTTATATTGTGGTACTGCTTTCCCTATGGCTGCTGACCTATGTCTCTGTGTTTCACTTGAATTTAATCTTAATTCCTTGGGTTCTTTTTTTCATTTTTAATTGCCGAAGCAAGACCTCAAACAACCACAGCAACAACAACAACTTGAAGGGAATGTCATTTATTCTTTTATCTGAGTATTTTAAATTCCCTTGATTTATGTCTGCCTGAACATTATTTTTAACAGAAACAGAGTAATAAGAGTTTGAATTTGCCAGTAGTAGAAAACTGTAAAAAAAAATAAACATATACTTTATTTATCTTATGAGATGATATGTGATAGCTACTGAACATCTGATTTTCATGTCTTGTACTATAGATGATGGTGGTGCTTGTCATTTTCATCAGTCTTTATCCAATAAGCTTTAATGCCTAATTATTTTACAATATGACATTTAATCAATGTTAAATCTCAGGAAACTTAATTCATTACATGCATTAGTGGATCTTTGTAAATGTTTCATTATGCACATGTATTCATGAAATGTTTTTCAATGTTTATCTTTTGATATTTGCTACTTTCTCACAAAGAAAGCTGCTAAAGAAATTTTCAAGTGTATTCAGTAATATATAGGTAAACATATAGGTAATATGTTTTTGGAAAATCCAGAAATGGTGACATCATAATCAATCATGCATCATTTTTATTTAATTTTTTTTGAATAGGTAGATTCTGGTACAGCCATATGATTTCACACTCAAAACATATAAAAAAGTATATAGTAGAAAGATTACTATCTTCCATATCCCCAGCCAGCCAGTTTCTGCTACATGCACAAAATGAAAACCATTTTTATTAGTCTCTTAGAATTCTTCCAGATGTTCTTTATGCAGATAGAAGCAAATATAAATTTATATTCATAATTTTTATTTTCTGAAACAAAATATAGCATTATATGCACACTGTTCTGCTTTACTGTTTTCCCTGAAAATATATTTTGGAAAGCTTTGCATATTGGCACAAGTGCCAATTATTATTTATACCTGCATGGTATTTTCTTGTATTATGACACTCTAATTTATTTAACCAATCTTTTATTTATAAACATTTGGGCTGTTTCCAATATTGTGCTATTATGAAATTGCTACAATGCATATTCTTTTACATATATTAGTATATATGTGTGTAAGCATATCTGTAAGATAAAACATAATAGTGGAATTCTGGATCAAATGGTGTATGCATTTATAATGTTGATAAATGTTGCCAAATTGCCTTCTTTAAAGGTTATACCAGCTCATATTCCCATCCAATATGTTTGACAGTAAGTTTCCCCACAGCCTCAAAAGCATGTATGTTAACGAACTTGCAGGTTTTTGCTAATCTAGATATGAAAAAATGGTATTTCATGTGGTATGAATTTGCATTTCTTATGAGTGAGACTGAACATCTTTTCTTATAAGAGCCATTTGTATTTCCTTTTCTGTGAATTTCTGTTAATATCACAAGTCCATTTTCCAATGGGTTTTTGCTTATGGTTTGTTAAAATCAAGAATATGTAAATATACCAGATTTAGACAAACCTTAGAAAGTGAACTCCAACCAAAACCAGTCTTTGTGTGGCTTGTAAGACTCTTGGAATATGTCCACTGTGAGTTTAAAAGTAGAATATTCAGATCATCCCTGGGACTTCCAATTTCTTTGGGAAATGATCCTAATTAATATTGAGAGAAATAAAGAGAGAATGTGATGAAGCATTCATATTGCTAAATTAATTCATGTGGTGATCCAAGTTCCCTGATATTATTAGCTTCGATTAAACATCATTCTTGTAAAAACAATTAAGAGCTAAAGCTTATTAGGTGGATAATGTCACTAGAAAAGATGAATAGGGTGGGCCACCACTGCAGTGATTTACAAGCATCTTTTTTTCTCTTTGGCTGTGTGGAGGAAACAAGCAGACCTGAGATAGAATCTCTTTGGATAATTAAAGTAGAGTTATATTTCAGCCACAGTATTGAAGTTATTTTCTGAAATTGAAAGGGACCTATGGCTATATATCTCTTCACCTGCCCCAGGCACACACATGCAGACTCACACACACACACACACACACGTGCCTTCCCACCTGTTGCTTGTCAAGTTGCTCCCTAACTCTTGAGGAAATGAGTTTGGTTTCCTTTGTCCCATGATTTCCCTCTGTGGATTTAGATATACCTTTCAAAACACACATCTGCGACCCCAATAAGCCCTTGTGATTTATTCCAGTGGATTGGTATTCTGATTTTCATTCATGTCAGAAATATGCATGTCACGATTTGGCCGTGGTCAGAGCAGATCCAAGCAAAGAGATAAATAGTAGCATCATAATCGCCAGGGACATCACCACCTGGACAGATCACTGAAGCAGAAAATCAACAAAGAAACCCTGGACTTAAAAGGGACTCTGGAACAAATGGCCCTAACAGACATTTACAGAACACTCTACCTCTAAACTACAGAATATACAGTCTTCTCAACAGCACGTGATATATTTTCCAAGATCGATCATATGTTAGGCCACAAAACAAGTCTCATTAATTTCAAAAATAATCAAAATCTAACTTCTCAGACCACAGTAGAATAAAACTTGAAATCTCTTGTAAGAGAAACTCCCAAATCTACACATAGTCATGGAAACTAAACAACCTGCTGCTGAATGATCCCTGGGTCAATGATAAAATTAGGATGGAAATCAAAAGATTCTTTGAACTGAATGGCAAAGGGGACACAGCTTCCAAAATCTATGGAATACGGAAAAAGCAGTGCTAACAGGGAAGTTCATAGCCTTAAATGCTTACATCAGAAAGATAGATCACGAATTAACAACGTATTGTCATATCTCAAGGACCTAGAAAAAGAAGAGCAAACTAAACCCAAAGCCAGCAGAAGAAAAGAAAAACAAAGCTCAGAGCAGAACTAAACAAAATGAAAACTACAAAACAATACAAAGGATCAATAAAACAAAAAATTGTTTTTTTAAAAAAATAAACAAAATCGATAGACCACTAGCCAGATTAGCCAGAAATAGATGAGAAAGGACTCAAGCTCAATCAGAAATGAAAACGGAGACATTACAACTGATACCACAGAAATATAAAATATCCTCCACAAATACTATGAAAACCTGTAGACACACAAACTAGAAAACCTAGAGGAAATGGATAAATTCCTGGAAACACACAACCTCCCATGCCTAAATCAAGAAGAAATAGAAACCCTGAACAAACCAATAATGAGCAGCAAGATTGAAGCAGTAATAAAAAATAAATAAAATCCCCCATTAAAAAAAACAAACCCTGGACCAGACAGACAGACAGATTCACAGCCAGAGTCTACCAGACCTACAAAGAAGAACTAGTACCTATAATTTTTATTTTTACTTTTTGTTTTTAGAGACAAGGTCTCACTCTGTCACTCAGCCTGAAGTGCAGTACAGTGGTGTGATCATAGCTTACTGTAACCTCGAACTCCTGGGCTTAAGTGATCCTCCCTCTTTAGCCTCCTGAGTAGCTGGGACTACAGGTGTGCACTACCATGCCCAGCTAACTTTTTTTTACTTTTTGTAGAGACTGGGTATTGTTGTGTTGCCCAAGCTAGCATCGAACTCCTCCCACCTCGGCCTTCCAAAGTACTGGGATTACAGGCGTGAACCACAGCACCCAGCCTGTCTGGTTCATCTTTAAGTTCTGAGACTGAAAAGGTCTATCTCTCCCTTATCTTTTGTCTATTTGGTTTTAGTTGACTTTTTTGTGGCTAAGATCATCCCCACCCCCACCATCCTTTCCCCGCACTGTTCGCTTGCAGTCGGAATGAAGGTAAAAAGCAAAAAAAAAAAATCAGATATACAAGGCCTGTCATGACTTCTAGGCCAGGTCTCACCACTTGGTGAGGTGAGACCACTTGGCCAGATCACCTTCATAAACAGCTTCAAACTTAGACCTTTGTCATTATTTGAATACACAGTGTCACAGAGATTCACAGGCAAAGTTGTAAGCAGTAGGTGTTCCTCTTACAGTTTTACAAAGTGAGTCCCTACAGCACATCACAGGCCCTCTAACGCACTAAGAATATATATATTTCACAGAAATCTATAGTCATAAAGCACTCTTTTGAAGGTTGATATGTTAATTTGTTCAATGTAAATATTTCATAATTTTGTTAATAGCATTTCAGCATTTCTTTATTTAAAAAAAATAAAGAATACCAGGAGTCCCAAAAATGTATTATGACCCCAGCCTCTCCCAATTTCCAGGAAAGCCCTGGGTACTCGAGAAGGCTCCATTGTAAACATCATTACGTCCCTTCGAGTAAGGCCTCCCACGTAATGAGAAGCAGCTATGCAGATGTTTGGGAATGATGTTTAGGAATATTTATGAAGAGAAAGCGTAAACATCAGTTAAAACTTTCCTGGCTATGTTTTTAAGAGACGTGTGTCAGCCAAGTGTCCCTAAAAAGGCCTTCTAAATTCTGATGCAGGCATTCTTTCAATTAAAAGGTTGTTGTTTATTAGGAATGCTAGTGTATTCATTTAAGATAAATCAAATTTATAATTCAAAATCGTATTTTTATTTGTTATGCAGAGTGGGTGTGCACTTGGTGCTGAATTTGAGTTTCTTTGTGCTATTTAGTCAATGAGTTCTACACAGTCACCCATGTGTAATGTATAATAAGGAGCAGACAGCTGTATTTCATGCTGCAGTGGGGACCCGCCCAGGCCTGGCTCTGCCTCTCTCTCGCTTTGTGAACTGCTGGTGGTTCCCCTTCTCCTAAGCCTTAGGACCTTGTAAAATATGGGGGTGGAACTATAACTTCTAAGCCGTTTCCAGTCCTTGAATCTCTATGACCAGGAACATGATTTCATTATTTTAAATTATTATAAAGAATTTTACTTGTCACGTTTGACTTTACTATGTAGTATGTCTATACATCATTGCATGTGTATGATGGCCAGAAATGTGTTCTGACCAACAAATACCTACTGAGGACCTACTGTGTGCCAAGACATGTTAACAATATTATACGCAAGGCTCCTGCGCTTGTGGAGTTTGTGTTCTAGTGGGCAAGACAGACACTAAACAAGTAAATAGACATTTCAGATAGTTCTAGATGTTGGATGGAAAATAAGAAGAAGTTAATGGATAGACAGTGACTTGGGGAGAGGGAGGCAGTTTGGAAAAGGATGCTCAAGGGTAACAAGGTGACATTTTAGCAAGATCACAATAACGAGAAGAGGCTGGCCATGCAAAGATCTAGGGTAATAAGCCAGGAGAACTCGCTTGTGGATTCAGGGCAGAACGCAAGGGCGAGAGAGAGCCCAAGATAACTCAGAGATTTTGAGTATCTGTTGATGTCATGGGGTGGGGGTGGCAGAGTTTGGGAGTCAGTAATTCTGTTTTAGACATGTTAAGATTGAAATGCCTTCTAGGTGTTCAAGCAGAAATGCCAGACAGACAGCTGCACATCTTGAGTGTGGAGATCAGCCGGGAGGTCATGGCTGCAGATATAAATATGGGGGTCTTCAGCATTTAAAGGCATGGAAATGGATGAGATCATAAGGAGAGAAGGGGCATAGATAAGAGAGAAGGGCTGAATCCTGGGGCATATCCTATGGACTGGTCTGAAAAAGGAAGGAGATGGGAGGAAGGTAGCACCAAGGGTCACTGAGAGGCTGTGGTCAGGGAGGTAGGTGGGAAACCAGGGCCATTCAGTGTGTCCAAAGCCATGTGGAAGACAGAGTGACTCCTGAATGCTGCTGAAATGTCAAGAATGAGGAGATGGGGAAATGCTTTAAAATAACCTTAATGGTCATGTGTCTTCAGACATGATTTCTAAGAAGACCTTCTGACCAGAAGTGGGTACTGCCTATCCTGGCTTTTAAATGTGTCCTATGTCTATAATTTTAAAGCTTAGGTTGCAAGAGCATTTTATTTCATGCTTGCACAGAATAAACCTAAATCCAATGAGAAGCGATTGCACCCTAACAGTGATTCCGGAGAAGAAATCAAATCGGTGTGCCCTGGGCAGCTTTTCAAGATCTCTCTTCCTAGCTGGGAGATGATTTATAATACCCAGGAGAGCTCCCCTTTTGCCATATTTCATGTTTTTAAATAAAATTTTATAGAAAGAAATTGGAAAGTTCTTTCTTTTCCATAGTTGTTGCCAAACTGGGTAGCAATATACCACCCTGTCCTTTGTCATCGTTTGTCATGTAAAGCGAGGAGACTAGTGCACACTTACTATGTAAAGATTGTGCTTCCTTTCATTAATTAAAATTCTAATTTCACTGAAGATTTAAGTTAATTAAGGAAGGAAGAAAGAAAAATAAAAAGATGCAAGTACACATACCTTGGAGTATTTCCTTATATTGGAGTTTCTCTAATTTAGCTGGTGCTACTAATGACATAGGAATCACAATGTTTTCTATGTCGTAAGAGCTCTCACTTCTCAATCTCCGTCGTGTAGTATTCTGCAAAACAGGATTAAAGTGGTTTTACACTTGTGTCTGGTTACTTGTGATGATACCCTCCTTTCGTGAGTTACATAAAGATAATATGGCATTGTACCTGTTATATAATTTTTGTAAATTCACTGTTACAGAATCTGACTATAAAATGTTAAGAAAACCAATTAAGAAAATATTCCTGTCTTTAGTAAACCAAACAGTCTCTGGGAAAAAAAAAGAAAAAAAGATTGTGGAGGCCTTGTTATTCAATTGTTTCTCATTTTATTTAAAAAAAATTCTGAACCGAATTGTAACATGTAAGAAACTTTCTCTGCATAGACAGAAAGTGCATCTCAGAGTTGAGCTGTGTACAAAATGACATCACTGGAGCTACTTAATAGAACAAATACAAGCCAGATTTGTGCAATTAGTGATAATTATCCATGAAAGATCAGGTGAGCAAATCCTCTCCCTCATTCTAACTGAAACTTTTACAAGGAGCATTAACTCTAGGGTCACCAGGGCCCTATTAAAATGGTAATTTAATAAATGATATTCTTATTCCACGAAAGAATTGGCATTTGCCCACCTGATGTGTCTGGTTCAGGGGACTAAGTTGTGCCTATGGGAGGATTTATCATATTATATTTTAAAGATATGTTTCATACTTTACAGTTTCCTTGTATATTTGGGGGATCATTTAACTACACTATAAAGGAACCATGTTTAGCGCTCTCTGAACTCATCTCTAATTAATTCAAATTATTATGTGTGAACAGCAGTGTTTTTGTTCTCTGTTGTTTTGGGTTCTACCTTTCCCCCATAATAAAATAAAAGCATATGAAAAAGAAAATTCCAGGCTATTAAAAATCTCCATTTGCATGATTTTTGTTTCCACCAAATATGATCAATTAGCATTTGTCAAATGCCCAAGAGGTCTATGAAATCACACCAGGCCAAGGTGGCAAGGAGAAGCCAGTATAGTCCTGTACTGCATAATGACATTTTAGTCAACAACAGACCACACCATGGTGGTTCCATAAGATTATAATATCTTTTTTTACTGTACCTTTTCTACATTTAGATATGTTTAGATACAAAAATACAATTGTGGGCCGGGCGCGGTGGCTCAAGCCTGTAATCCTAGCTCTCTGGGAGGCCGAGGTGGGCGGATCCTTTGAGCTCAGGAGTTCGAGACCAGCCTGAGCAAGAGCGAGACCCCATCTCTACTATAAATAGAAAGAAATTAATTGGCCAACTAATATATATAGAAAAAATTAGCCGGGCATGGTGGCACATGCCTGTAGTCCCAGCTACTTGGGAGGCTGAGGCAGCAGGATTGCTTGAGCCCAGGAGTTTGAGGTTGCTGTGAGCTAGGCTGAGGCCACGGCACTCACTCTAGCCTGGGCAATAAAGTGAGACTCTGTCTCAAAAAAAACAAAAAACAAAACAAAAAAAAAATACAATTGTGTTATAGTTGCCTACAATATTCAGTACAGTGGCATGCTATAAAGATAGCCTAAGAGCAATAGGTTATACCATATAGTCTAGGTGTGTAGTAGGCTCTGCCATCTAGGTTTGTGTAACTACACTCTATGTATGATATTTGAACAATAATGAAATCGCTCAGAACTTCTCAGAATGTTATCTCTATCACTGAGCAACATATGACTATATTTATTCACCCTATGCTATCTACCAAGGACTTTACATGCATCATAATTCCCACAAATTTGAAAAATAGAATTATTATTCCCATTTGAGAGATGAGAAAATTGAGGCGTAGAGGATTTATTTAACTTGACCAAAGTAAATGGAGAAACCAAGTTTCAAACAATTTATGAGCACAAAGCCTGTGTGCTTTCCACATTACCATGTTAACTGTCTACAAAAGAACCCCCATTCTTATGGTCAATTTGTTTGCAGTCAGACTAGCTTGAGATAAGTACAGAAACATTAGGCATTGCATGAATATGATATAATACATACGTGCACTCTATTGGTATAAACCTTAAAAAGAAAAGTTTTAGAAGAAAAATAAAGTATTGCCTTCTCTCACTTATTTCCAATTGGCTTATCTTTGCTGATGGCAGAAAAATAAATGTGGTAAATGTATGCCTTCATGATATTTATAAAATTTGTAATAGGTCTACACAATTCACAATCTAGTGAGAAAAGATCATTTAGCGGTTATAGATCCAATCTTTAAGTTTGATTGACTTTCTTCACAGGACAGCTAGCCCTCAAATGATTCTGAGTCCTCTTAGAATGAGGATTCAGCCTTTGCATTATAATTCATCTCAATTACGCACAAATATGAAGTGCAAGAAGGAAGTTCTAGGGTCAAAAGAAAAAAGATAAAGGAAATGGAAAAAGATGATCTAATTATGCAAGTTGCTTAAGGCTTTCTGGTACTTCTTCACCACATTTAACATCTTTTTTCCAATTAAGTTTGTAGATATTTAACAAAGGTGGCAAAGCTTTCTACTTAGTTGAACAAAGAATACTTTGACCTAATAGATTTTTTTCAGCTAAAATCTCTTATAATTAGGATGAAAAATATCCTTTGAAATCTTTTCCTAGAGGGAAGATGCTGAGAGGAGTAGCATCAGCAGTACTTACGTATTTCAGTTTTATGATCTCTGTCCACATAAATTTGACAATTTTCAGATAATGCACAAATGCTTTTACTTATTTCAAGCGATACATTCCTAATTGTCAAAGAAGTAAATATCTGAGCTTTGCTGTACCCAGAATAGCCATTATGTATTGTTTACTCTTTCTATTACAATAAATATTGAATGTTGTTTAGCTTGTCTTAAGCAAAAGAGAAGCCAGTAAAGGCTGTAGTTATACATTGCAGAAATGTGAAAGCAGGCTACACTTAAAATCAGTACCCAAATTGTTCAATAGATATACATATGAATATATAACCTGTCTCTTTTATTATTTCAAAATATTAAGGGGGTACAAACATTTTTGGTTACATGTATTAATTTTGTTATGCTTGAGTCAGGGTTATAAGTGCAAAACCTTTATACAGTGGATTATGTGGGTAGTACAGTGGTATTCATGCCTACCTCTACAGTGTCTGCTGTGGGGAACTTCAGTTGTTCACCCTAGACCACTGATATAAACTAATTTCTCACATAGCTGTTCTGTTCTTCTACAAGCTGTGGAACTGCATCGCATAGGTTTTATATTTGTAGGCTGTCTCTGAGCTAAATTGTGATATCTCTGAAAGCACCTCTTGATATCATATGGCATCTTGATACCCTATCTTAAATGTAGAATTCCAAAGTCTAAATGCATTTTATAAAGGGAAAATTTGGCGTACATTTTCTGAGATTTTGAAGTCCCTGAAATATTGGAGAAGCTCTGTGCCAGCTTGATGCTTGTCGTTAGCTCTAGTCATTCTACCACATGGCTCCGTAAGAGGTTACTGAGAATAAAGATGGTGTTCTCTGCCTTCTACCCATTGTATTTTGCCCTGCAGGATAGGAGAAGAGGGATGTCTTGGGATTGAGGAGTCCTTTTGGATCTCCTGTTCGTATGTGCACTTTTTCATAGCAGTGCTTATAAATGGATACATATGTAGATGACTGCATCTATTAAATGTATGTGTATGTCTGTGTGTGTGTATGTGTGTGTGTTCCTTCTTGATTTTCTCATAAGGCATTAATGTACAACTGATCTAGAAAATTTTAAAAATGTTTATATTGCAAGTACTGATTTGCCTATCAGCACTGTATTTCATAAAAACTCTCTGTTTCAAAATATACTGTGGTTCAGAGTTAAGTTTTTAGGAGTACCCTTCTAAAGCTTTGACTTTGTGGTTTTAAAATACCTTAAGGCAAAATACACAGCAGATGAGACTGAGTGAAAAAATTTTAGTTATCATAAATGAACCTCCTCTAAGGTATTATTGCTAATAGAATTCAATATAGTTTTACATGATTACTTTCATGATTGAAGTGTCCCAGAACAGACCCAAGATTCGGTAAGGAAATTGACAAACAGTGATGGAAGGAAAGGTTTCTTTATTATAGATGTTTGTAAATGTCAGTAAGTCATTAACTGGAAAATTGGAAGAGTCCTACTGAGTATAATGCTACAAAATCAGTTCAAAATTAAACATTCACATTTTGTGGAGTTGAATTGCATTTTTCTTGTTAATCCTAATTAACTATAAAAGCTAAATCTTTGTTCAGGCAAGATTTATGGAAAAAAGTAGTGAAGTTGATGAAGAAGACATAACCCAAGGAGAGTTAGACAAGCAAGTAATTCGTGAGGAAATTGTATGTCTGAATAATTTATCTTAGAAGCAAATGAAGATAATTTGATAATCTCTGGACTATTAAATATAGGTATCTGGGTTTTAATTTTTATTTTGCACTGACAAATTAAGTCATAATAGACCATTTAATGTCAATGAATTTCTCCAATTAAAAACTCACCTATGGTAACTCATTGCTTTAAAAAAAGTGTCAAGTATCTGCATTTTTTTAGTGATAGAAAGTGGAGGTACAGATGTGGGCAGCATGAAGATTAGTTTATAATGGTCAGATACAGAGTTTCCTCTCTTCTCCACTAAAGGTTGTTTGTTGTGCAACCTTTATTGAGGCAACACTGGGCAAAGAATGGGCTTTGATGTCAGGCAGACCTGAGTTAGAATCCTGTCTCTGATTCTCATTAGCTGGTTAGCCTTAGATTTCTAACTTCCTTCGGACTCAGTTTTCCCATTTGTAAAGATTGAGATAACGCTATCCATGACTATAAAAGTAAATCCCACAGCCAGGCTCGGTGGCTCACGCCTGTAATCCTAGCACTCTGGGAGGCAGAGGCGGGCAGATTGCTTGAGGTCAGGAGTTCGAAACCAGCCTGAGCAAGAGCAAGACCCCGTCTCTACTATAAATAGAAAGAAAGTAATTGGCCAACTAATATATATATATAGAAAAAATTAGCCGGGCAGGGTGGCGCATGCCTGTAGTCCCAGCTACTCAGGAGGCTAGGCAGAAGGATGGCTTGAGCCCAGCAGTTTGAGGTTGCTGTGAGCTAGGCTGACGCCATGGCACTCACTCTAGCCTGGGCAACAAAGTGAGACTCTGTCTCAAAAAAAAAAAAAAAAAAGTAAATCCCCAAAGAAGCTCACAGTGCAGCAATAATAAGCAGGTGGCTGATTGCAAGGTAGTATGTTGCTGTGGGGTCCCAACTGGCTCTTGTCCGTCACCCTCTGTCCTCATATGCCAGATAAGGGAATGAAACCACCACCTCTTGGACTCAGACCAGTCCAGGTGCTTTATTTATGCTATTTTATGAAGCAATCTACGGCAATCTTATGACATCATTACTATTTCCACTTTATAGGTAAAGAAACTGAAGCTCAGGGAGAATAAGTAAGTTGTCCTAGATCACACAGCTAGTAAGTGGTAGAGCAGTATGAACTACGAAATCTGCAGTCCAGTGAAATTCTAATCAACTGAAAATGGTTTTGGTGTTGTCCATACAGAAATTATCTCTGGTCTAACACCCTTGTGAGGTTTTGTCTATATAATCGCTGCCTCTCTGTAAAACCAGACAGTATCCAAAGTACGGCTTTAAATAATGAAAATCACAGACTCCCAGGATTCTGACAGCCATGATAAATCCTGCTTTAATCATGCATTAAAAACACATGTCATCTATTTGATAAGCAGTCATCTGCTATTGCTTGACCTAGCAATGACTTAATAAGGCAAAATATGTGACAACTCCAGGCATGTGTATGAAATATGTTATTTGCAAGGCATCCAAATGGTATTTCCGCCCCCTGCCTCACTCCCTCCTCCCGCCTCCACTGGACAAGAAAGTGTTGGCTCTGAAATGGTGTGTAGCAACACTGGCCCACACTTAGAAATTGGGCTTAAATGTGGGAATTTTTTAAAACTAAAAACTGTAAAAAAAAGTAAGTTCAGAGATAGATCCTAAAGTGATCCAAGGCCAGGAGTGATGATAGTCTTGGAAAGAATGGTTGAGTGCGTGTTAATCACCTTGTTTTCAAAACCTCCCCATGAAATTCTTATATCTAGCGAAGAACCCATGCCTGTCTGCCCAGCGGCTCTGCCCACTCCTCAGTCTGAGAACTGATGTGGCAGCACCCCTGCTCTGCAGGAGCCTGGGCATTTGCAGAGATGGGCATGGAGAGCCAAAGGGAAAGGAAAGACGGACTCGATGATCTCCTGGCCAGCTGCACAAGTTACACCACCATTTTCTTCACTACAGTGCTCGATGTGGCCTGGTCCAAGATTTATACCCCCCTCTGGCTACAGAATCGCTAATGAAAGGTTTGAAATATTGTGAGCAGCAGGCTATGAACATGTTGTCTAGAATACTAAAGGAGAAAAGGAAGTGTCCTAGTATTTATTCTTTGGAAAATGATAAACCGCTTATAGGAGCCAGTTCATAAATGCTCTATCAGTCCAGAATGGTTGGCACGAAGTGGGGGTTACAGAAATAAATTCAGCCAGATTTCATCTAAAATGCTTGGAGCTTCTTGGCTAAAATGGCTTCTTTCAAGTGATTTGTTTATGTGCTGGAAAGAACCTTGAATCTCATATCATAAATTAAACCATGAATTCATGACAAAGAGGTGAGATCTAAAAATTGAGGTGATATTTTCTTTTCTAAACTGAAGTTTCACAAGATCTCTGATACAGCCCCAAGTGCCATGACAGTAGCATTTAGTTACACAGAATATGCTCAATAGTAACTGCTGTGTGAATGTGTGCCTCTTCTTACACACACACACACACACACACATACTCCAAATAAGTATGTAAATCAAATTTTGGTTAATAGTATGTCTTGTTGGCTCAGAGCAGACCCTATAAAGATATGTATGTTAAAATCTCATTTTTGCACTTTTCTTCCAAGGTAAATGTAGGCACATTATTCTGTCTAAGCCTCTGTATCCTCATATTTCAAGTAGTGTAATTGCATCTGCACAATTACATTGTTGTATCAAAACTATACCTGAGGTACCAAGCAGAGTGCTGGGCATGTAATATGACTGCAGTGCTCTGGGCTTTAATGGCAGCTCCCTTTTCAAATTCACCACACAATCTACTATTTAGGATGAATGATGGCAAATTCTTCCTTAAAACCAGTACTCCTTTTGTAGAATGAATGTATCTGGTTTGTGATTTTAAGTTTTACTGAATTATTGTGAGAAGAATTGAGATTATACATGTGAAAGATAGAATCGCATTGACATATAACGAATGCTCAGTATTAGCTGTAGTTATAGATAATGTTATTAGTATCATTGACATTGAAAAGTTTTCTGGTTGACTGAAAATTATGTGCAAACTAAATTCATAAGTAAAGAATAGGTCTATAAGAAATGGTTTAGATTGGTTATATAGGAAACCAGTGGCATTGATGTAATGAAAGAAGCATCTAAAAATATATGATTATAATTAAGCCCTCATTTTTCTTCATGTGACTTACGTCCCTTACATACGACCAGGGGCTTCAACTCGAGGTTTACTTTTCCTTCCATTTACTTTGCATTCTGATAACTTCTAACTTAATCCATTTTCTCCATTACCACAAAGTCCCATCTCTTGTTTCACTGTTTTGAAAATTCATATAAATAGATGCCTGGAAAAATCTTTAGTTTTCCTTGGCATATTGGAAATATACTTTGGAGCGTTGCTTCTAAGGCCATTACTCCCTTAAAATATGAGGAGCCAGTTGAGAGTCACCCAGCGGATTCTGGCACATATGGGCCGTCACACGTAACCCTTGTTCCTCAGTCAGATCAATGACCTTGGTAAGAATTTTCTATGCTCCTAGCTCCAAAATGTTATCCAAGTTTATAAGTATATGCTATATACATTTTACCCATTTTATAATTCCAGGATGCTAGATATAGAGACAATTCTCAGCTCGTATATTGGAAACTGAGTCTAAACAGTGGTGGTAATACTTTTTTTTTTCAGTTTTATTTAGAAATTTGTCAGCAGTAGTGGTTATCTGATCATTTATGTATGTAATTTGCCTGCAGTTGATATTTGTTTCCTTTACACTACACTTGATTAGCCAAAAAAGGAGAAGAAATTAAAATCACCCTGAGCAACTGAACCAGGTTTTAAAGTTGCCTAAGTTATAAAATTTTATCATGTCACTGATTGTCACAGCAACAGATGTTAAAGGCTATTTTATTGATAATCAAACCCAATTGGGAGTGCTCCACCTCACAGACATATGTGAATCATTTTTCTAGTGACATCAGTGTCCGTGAACACTCTGGCACAAGATTCAGATATGCTAACATGAAGTCATGCCGATTGCATGTTGCTTCTTCTTGTTTTTCCATCAATCTTCACTTTAGTCTAGCAATTATCACACTGAAAATTTCTAAATATAGAAAAACCTTTGCAGTAATATCATGTAAAAGTAGGACTCTTGGAGACCCCTGATGTGACCAAACAGCACTATCTTTTTCTCTACAATTTACATTAGACCTAGAAGAAAGGTCTCAAACAAGGGACAAAAACAACGTAATTTAGGTAGTGAAGACATATAATCATTTAAATGATTCCATTTTGAAGCTGTGATCATTGTTATGGGGGTATTTAAAAAACACTCTCCATCTTTTCCGTGAAGACATTTCTATCATTTTGTTTTTTGAGTTATCTTAAGAAAATCTATGTACTATTTTAAATTTTACCCCCAAATTTACTCCAGTTCAAATTGTGATCAAGGCCAGGCGCGGTGGCTCACACCGGTAATCCTAGCACTCTGGGAGGCCAAGGTGGGAAGATCACTTGAGCTCAGGAGTTTGAAACCAGCCTGAGCAAGAGCAAGACCCTGTCTCTACTATAAATAGAAAGAAATTAGCCAAACAACTAAAAATAGAAAAAATTAGCCAGGCATGGTGGCGCATGCTTGTAGTCCCAGCTACTCGGGAGGCTGAGGCAGAAGGATTGCTTGAGCCCAGGAGTTTGAGGTTGCTGTGAGCTAGGCTGATGCCATGGCACTCTAGCCCAGGCAGCAGAATGAGACTCTGTCTCCAAAAAAAAAAAAAAAAAAATTGTGATCAATATATATCAAAATGACTTCTTAATTTCATATTTATTGGTTAAAAAAACTGGAACAACCTTAATTTCTCCAAATGCCTTATTTATGTCTATTAATCCTACCACTAAGCTCTAGTTGCTATTACATAAAATCAAACACTGATGCCATGACCCTCTAGAAATACCCAGATATGGTCTAGCCACTTTATACCCATTAATGCATACTTTTCCCCTGAAGAATGGTGCACTTTTAAAAGTACTTTTAATGGTGTACTTTTAAAAATAATAATTCAAAATGTGGTTTTAAATAGCCAATACTCATTACCCTGAGGTTATTCTTCACCAGATTATCATTCTAATGCTAAGAACTTATTGAACCTATGAGTATTTTATAGTGTCAGAGACTGAAAATGCCAGCTGGTATAATCTAGTGTTTAAACCCAAGCACACAGCCCTCCCTATAGATAGAAAATGTGAACGCTATACCTAATTTAAAATTTTAACATTCCGAATTGGGATCTGCTGTGGTAATGAAAATGAACTTTATGGAAATGTGCATCCCTCCAGAAATTTTGATTCTTTGGTGATGAGGCAGGTCTGTGACGACTGTGAACAGACTGGTTCATCTGTCCTTGCTGGAAACCATAGTAGGAAGAAACATAGGAGTTATCATTTGTGATTCAGACACATTAGCAATAGGAATGCCAGGGGCAGAAAATGTGCGGTTTCATGCTCGTTAATTTCAGAGAGGATTTACAAATTAACCTGGCTAGAGATATTTCTTTTCCAAAAGGCTCGTGGGCATCACCAAGCAGCCCAGTTACCACAGGCCACTTCCACAAGGTTGACCAGATGTCCCAGGGCCACTGCAGTTCTGTTTGTCCCTATGTGCTCATCAGAGGTCAGGTTCCATCCTGGAAGCCTTCTTGATTCCAGGAGAACTGTGCAAATGCAAGGAAGAAACTTCGTATCTAAAGGGAAAGAGTTTAAGGAGACAGTGCCAGGGAAGGTTCTTCCCCCATGTCCCTGCCATGAGGCAGGGCATAACTTTTTATTTTCATTTGTTCTTTGTATGTTCATTTGGGTCAGTAACTCAATACAATTTCCTCTCTCCACCCTAAAGCATAAATTGAGTAATAGATTATTATTATTATCAGTTGCTCCAGGTAATCTGACCTTAGATATGTCTAGTTACTCCCATAATTCAGCCATTTTCAGGACTGCTGGAAGGTTTTAAGTGGATGAAGAGAAAATGGAATTCACTCAAAACTATAACATTGAAACTGTTTTATTTCCATTCTGGGAAATCATTCCATGAGCAATTTAATAATTGTAGGCTGGGGGAGTACTGCTGGAATTTACTGATACCACTGGCATTCTGCTAGCTTCTTTGTAGCCTGCCACTGACACAACCAGGTGAAACAGCAAGACAGGTGTATCCTCACTAGCCGTGCAGTTGCTTCTGGTCATATCGGTTGGAGCTGGGCTTTCCCAACATTAATGTGCATATACATCACCTGGAGATTTTGTTAAATGCAGACTCTGAATCTATAGGTTGGGGTGGGGCCTGCGATTCTGCCTTTCTCACAAGTTCCTGGGTGATGCTTATGCTGCTCGTCCATGGGCCACATTTGGAGATGCAAGGAGTTTGATAACAAGGAGTTAAATAATGGCGCAGTAGGGAGAAGAGTGGTCCTCCAAGACAGGCCTCCAACAACATGAGTGGTGTGGTTGATATTCTTTTTAGCTGATATACTGAATCCCTGAAATGGTTCTGTGATTATAATTAACATAATCTTACATGACATTCTAGCATTGTGAAGAAACCACTGATATTTATATTTATTTATTTATCTATCTATTTATTTATTTATTGAGACAGAGTCTCACTCTGTTGCCTGGGCTAGAGTGTCATGGCGTCAGCCTAGCTCACAGCAACCTCAAACTCCTGAGCTCAAGCAATCCTCCTGCCTCAGCCTCCCGAGTAGCTGGGACTACAGGCATGGGCCACCATGCCTGGCTAACATATATATATATATATTAGTTATCCAGCTAATTTCTTTCTATTTTTTTAGTAGAGACGGGATCTTGCTCTTGCGCGGGCTGGTCTCAAACTCCTGAGTAACGGTCCGCCCGCCTCGGCCTCCCAGAGTGCTATGATTATAGGCGTAAGCCACCACACCCGGCCTGAATATTTATTTTTAAAATGAAGTTGTACTCTGGATGATTTTTTTTAACGTTCAAAAGTGAAAGACCTGGTCCCTTTAAGAATATAAAGCACATCTGTATCTGAATTATGAAACTATAAGGAAACCTGCAGAGTCAAGGATAGACATTAATGCCATGCAGATGTGAAACAAATAACAAAAGAGAGGAGGGAAAGTAGATATATGCAGGGGAAAAACCATCTCTTAATAGGAAATGAACTATCACAGAGCATCCTACTGCCAAGCTCGGATCATTCCCCCTCCCTTCTTGTTGAAACCTAGCTGTGTGGACCACTTTATCAGGTTAGGGAAGGAGATGGAATTAATTCCTTCTCAGTAATAAGTTGTAAGCAGCTATCTCTGTTATAGCCTCGACATGCCAAAGGAATAGAGCTGAAGCCTGTGTAGTACCCAGGAGCCTCAGAGTCTAGGAGAGATTGTGAGTGCAATTTTTGCTTGGCCCTAGAAAAACAGGGTTATTTTAATAAAGAATTAGGAATGATTTAATTTCTTTAAATTATGTACATTTCTTTAAATTGTGTGGGGCACTGCGATTATAGTTATACATCATTTTAATAAGAAAAGAGAGACATAATTAAATTCTGTTGTCAAAAGCCTTTTAACAGCTTATCCTGCAGGAAATCTTGCTTAAATTTTGGTGGTTGCCATCCAACCACCAAGGCAGCAAACTGAACTGGAGGCTAGCGTCTAAGAGAGAAAAACAACTGCAACGTGTTCATGCTGGACTAGAATAAGATGTTCACAGTACCCAAGTACTGAAAAGATTATGGGTTCCCCTCACACAAAACTTCCACGTTCACCGAAAGCCTGAAATGGCTTATTTCTTGATTTTCCCAGTTGCAAAATCCTGGATAAATTCATCGTGGTGGATCTCCCTTTCTCTCCCTGTGCCCCAACTCCACCAGCACCCTAAGCCCATGCTTCTTCTTCCCCTCGGGTGCTCAAGCACCAGGTTCTAGTCTCAAACCCATGGAGTAAGAAGGGCTCTGTAATCCCCATTCCACATAACAGTTGATTATCTTTTGTCCACTTTGAATCTCAGTTTGCGCATAGTAGGCACTACAGTCGCGGAATTTAATTGAATTCAAAGGACAGATTATTTGCTTCACGATGGATTTTATTTTGTTCATTCATGGAAAGCAGTTTTTCTCTGAGCTCATGATGATGTGCGTGAGCACTGTGGCATGAGCTTCCTGTCTCCCCGCTGCTAGGAAATGGTTATAATGTTTAACTGCACAAAATGTCTTTTTTTTTTTCCTAATCAAGAAGTTAAGGGATCTGCTGGCTTAGCAGGTGCCTCAATTGTGCGTAATTAGTTGGTGGGAATTGTTTAGCATAGGCTGATTAGTCTCAGCCAAAGGAAATTAATTTTGTTTCCTTCTACAAAGCTTTGAACACAGCTAGAGATTCCTGAAACCATAGTCATATCTGGTTCCTCTGGGAAGCTGAGCCCCTGGGAATGGGAGAGGCAGGAGATGCAGAGACGAGAACCAGCCTGGTGACACATGGTTGCTGGTTGATGCCAGGCAAGCACTGGAGGATTTGGGAACATGAGGGGACCTGAGTCACATCCTTACGATGTGACTTTCCCGGCTCCATCACGGGCTTTGTTTGTGATGCATAGTGAAGTATTGCTCCTCAGGAACCTGCTGTTGTTTGCTTTCCAAGTTTCTAAACACCAGCTTCCCTTGGAATATGTAATCAAAACAAATGACCTGTGTTTGCCCCTCCTGTGTTTGGCATATGACAAGACTGGCCAAACTGGGGGGAATGAGAGGGACAGATGGTCCCCCCCCGTCGCCCTTCTTCTGTTTTAAGTGTACGCTTGACTGAGCTCTTTCTGTGCCTTGTCACCATGTCAATCCTCCCAGTTAATGGAGGGCATTTTCCATAGCTTCATGGGATGTCCCTGTAAAGGGACCCATGTCTTCCTCATTATGACCCACATACAAGCCCCTATGACAGTGGAGCCCATCGTGTGTGACGGTGATTATCTAGTTGCTAAGATGTCATTAGAAAAGGCTGGCGGTTCTGATACCTGTGATGCCCTTAGTGATTACTTGAAGCATTCATTTCATCGAGCAGTAGCTCACTATCTCAACGTCTGCTTTGCCCCTATAGTGACTTTCAATAGGATCCCTTGTTAGTATGATATACCATCAAAGTCTAGGCTGAGAGTCTGGTACAAAATCAAAAGTCTTTTGTTTAAAGGCATCGTTTTAAAGATCGGTTGATAAATCCTTCTATAGTCTGAATGAATATGAAAGGAAATATATTTTAATATCCATTTTCTAAAGAGTCACAGATTTTTAACATACTTTAAGTCAACACTTAATGGCTATTGGGTGATGACAAGACTTTAAAAGGAATAGGCTACAAACCTAAGAAAAGAAATTCAGGGGTAGGGGGAAGTATAGCTTATAACAAATGTTTGCATTTCTTCAGGTTGTGTACAATAAATAGTTTGAAAAACTGAATATAATTTATTCATCCATCAGCAAATATTTAGGGAATACCTACTATGTGCCAGGTACTGTTCTAATATATTCCTTAGTGATTATTTTTCCCTTGTTATTTGACCGATTTTTTATTCATTTATATATCTGGGTGGAACTTGAAAGTCTAGTTAGTATCTCTCTCCCATGAAACAAAGGAAGGTATTAACATAGATCTTACAATTCAGGGACTCTTTTGAGGCTTATACGGGGAAACAATGAGATGTGTTGGCATTTTTTTACATTTTATTTTCAAAAAAGTGAACTGAAGTGTATAATTTGATTCTGTAGTACCAGCTTTAAGTGTTCTTCACTTTATAAGCCAACAAATACATGGAGGAAGGGAATGAGATTTAGATATACACAAAGAATTGGCTGTGGTGGCTCATTTCTTGGGCTTCTCCATAGGAACTGACTTACACCACACAAGGTCTCTGCTAGGATATTGTGCCCAGTCTCTTCGTTGTGTGATTCAGCAACATGTGGACCCAGGGACCAGGAAATCTTATTTATCCAAGAGGAAAAGCATGGGAATAAGAATATAAGAAATTCAGTCTAGATCCCCTTGAGATGTGCGTCCATCTGTAAATGTGCCTTTCTGGGCCTCAGTCCCAATTATAATGAAAAAGTGGTCTAGATCATCCCTTATAAGTACAAACTGCTAGGGGTATATGTACAAATCTGCATCAAGGGACACACGAGAAGACCATGATAGAAGCTTCCGTAGCTCTCCACGACTTTCTGCTCAACAATGAAAAGTGGATATTTTTGTCCCTTAGCATACACGATAGAGCCATCAGCCACTGATTCATTCAGTGTCTTCTCTCCATTTCTATTGTCAAACAAAGTTTGAATGAAGCATTGACTTTTAGCAAATCACGTCAAAAGAGCAGATGTCGCTTCTGTGATGGGTAGCCTTTCATAGAAGGCCCATGGTGCCTCTCAGATGTTTAAAACAGAGAGACACACAGTCTTAGGGAAAGTTTCCCAAAAACCCCGTGTTACGTTGTGCCAGGCTGCTCCGTTGCTGTGCTCCCCTCAGCTCTCGAGACCAGTGTTGCCAGGCTCTGCCTCGCTTTCGTTAGGTACTACTGCTTGCGCCCTGATTGCCTTTCACAAGCTATTCTTAGGTAACATCAAACTTATTTCCATTGGGTCCTTTGACCAAAATACAACACTTGGCTTCTAGATAATTATGTGCTCTCGCCGATGCTCGATGAGGACACTCTTGCTCCGGGGAGTGAGCGTGGGGGCTGCGGGCTGGAGCTGTAGAGGCTGGCCAAGTGGCCATCTATAATTCAGTTTCAACCTTTTAGGGATGTGGACACCTAGACTGTCTCAGCTCTAAATCAAGGAAATCGTTTTCAAATATAAATGAGAAAACCATTTTACCAGAATTGACTACTTCTGTAATCCAAACTGGGTACATTTCTAAAGAAATAGCTCCTTAAAATAGAGCACTAAGTGCAGATAACCCTAGAGTCTCCTGGGCAAATCTCTTATTGTCCTTTAAGAAAATCCAACCCTGGATTCAATCCAAGACTTTAATTGACTGGAATCTTGACAAATTGACAACCTAGGAAAGCCTTTAAGCTTCCAAGATGCCATCCCTAAACCTGGTCGTTGTGGTTATCTCCTGGCTCAGTGCTCTGTACTCCTAAATACACAGTTTCAAAGTTTTGGATAATGAAAGGAAATATATTTTTAAAGCAGTCTTATAAAGAATGCCAGATTTTAACACATAGTAAGTTTGTTTTAATAGGTATAGTATAAAGCATATTGCCTGGTTATTAAATTAACACAGTGAGAAAAGCACTCAAATACTCAGGCTGGAATGGTGGGGTAAATGGAGACTTTTGAGTATAATGTGTACATTTTGATTTGTGGTTCTTGATTATACTCAAAATCGTGTTTGCAAAGAGAAGAGTCAAAGACCTAAGATACTGCTGCAGGAGCCAAAATGGGATGTTGATTTTATTGTTATCTGAAAGTTGGTGGTTTATCTTTATGGTTGGAAGAAGATAAAGAATTGTGTGACAAATTAAATATAAACATAAACAGCATGACTTCCATTTTTTAAGTTAATTGCACTTTACAGCAGTGTTAATCTTTCCTTTTTGTCATTGCTTATAATGATCTTGTTAGTTTTATGAAGAAATCATGAATCATTTCAACCAGAAGTACATCCAAGAGAGGAAATGAGTTCCTCAATTTTGAAACACAAACCACTTAGTAGAGAAAATTAATGTTCTCAGATCATAAAGCCTTGTTACTGAATTAAATCCTTGTTATATTTAATCACTTGTCATGCACAATGTGGTTCTTTTTAATTCTTTAATGATTTCCTGTTCAAAGGACAACAACAACAATAATAAACAAAACTTATAGTGTGACCAGAAGTGACATTTGGGTCATCTAGCATGACTGAATATGCTAGATAATTATTTTACATTATATTTACTCAAGCCATACATGTCCTATTCTTGAATTTTTTCAAGTTTTTACTCCAACATCTCTTTTACTTTGTATAAATGCCCCCATCCAAATTAGGAAGAATTGTTCCTTTCTATTTTAACCCTAATATTTGCCATCCTAGATCATATTCCAGGTCAGATTAAATCCCTTTTTAGGTTAAAAAAAATCACCTTACTTAGAATTTGACTGACTCATCACCTCTACGATCTTGCACCCACTGTTTTAATCATTCTGCTTCTTGCCTAACTCTCACAGATATATTGAGCTTTAGATCTTCTGTCTTCTCAGTTGCTTTTTTAATGATTCTGCAGGTTATTGTCATCCCTTTCTAAAAGATGACAAATCAGCTCATTGCAATGTATGTCTTCTTTTGCCAAACCATCCCTCCTTCCCTATTCTCAACCTGACTTCTCTGGTCTTACCCCTGAGCGTCACTATCCTTCTGCTTTGCACCAGATGTCAGTCCACACTCCCCAGAGGAACCTGCTAACTCTGTGTGTCTTTATTCCCCTGTGATACTAATGCTCTGTCATCTGCTTATCCGCCATATAACATTTCTTTTCATTTCCTTTATTCTTCTGCCTGATTATTCTTAGTGCCCACTACTACACCATTTTATTTCTTCTTTGTCTTTCTGGCACACATATTAACTGATACTTTTTAATCAATGAATGTGGGTGACGGGCAAATAATCCGTATACTATATTTGCATACCTCTTACCACTTTAGAAATGTCTTCACATGCTCTATAGCTTTTGATCCTCACAACCCCAAGAGGTAGATGAGAATTTGATCCCTCTTTCATAGGGGAGGAAACTGATGTCCACAGTCATTTTCCAAGATTTGTCCCACAGCTAAGCCACATTTAGGACCCAGGTCTACCGACTCTTCCTGCTATACCATATCACCTCTCTCTGGCAGAAGGATTGCAATCCATGAAAAATCTTCACTGCATTAGCAACTGGATGGAAATTAACCAAACCCTTCATTGTACCTTTGCAGATGAGAGTCCCTACACTAAATCCGCCAGCCAGACAAAGCCGCCTGATGGAGCGTTGGCTGTGAGGAGACAGAGCATCCCAGGTTAGACCAGACTGTTGGATTTTTCAGCTATTTTAACTTTTGAATCCTATTGTTTGGTGATCCTGAATAATTCCAACTTGGTAACAAAAATCATGTTATTTCATAGTGCATAGACTGCATTCTACACAACTTGTTCAAATGATATTCATAAAAGCCAGACTTTGGGAAACCTTGCCAACTTGTGAGCATTCATCCTATGATCCCTCATTGTAAAATCCTTTGCAAAATGACTTCAGTTTGTACCCCCGATCACTCATTTCCTGACTCTCACCTCTGTTTTCAGGGGATACTTTCACAAGCAGCATCCATTTCTTTACTGAGACATAGCTGGTAGAACTAAGGGGTTCAAAATTGCAGCAGCAGATCGTGTGGGCTGAATAAAAAATGACTCCTGTCTTCTCATCTCTTTGAACCTGAATTTGCTTGCATTCAACAGCTCTTGTAAAATTCTGGGATTCTGAGATCTCCTTAGGAAGGTGTGATTCTGATTCTTGTAATACAATGAGCGATATCTGTGTTTTTCCAACAAAACATTTTGAAGAAATATCTTAAAATGTTTCTACCCTGAAACTTCACTATTTTGAAGCTTTGATTTTTGAGAATGACATAAAAGCATGTAAGTTCTCAAATTAAAAGGGTAAGGAAATTCAAAATATTATTCATACTTTATTTGAACTAGATAATTCGTGGGGAAAAAAACCCTTATGAAAGCAACTGTGCTTAAGAAAAGGTTTAAAAAGCAATAATATATGTAAACATTTTTCAAAAATAATGTGTTTCTGTATCTCACGCAAGTAAATTGAGTACAGCTAAACCTTGGCTACAGGATTTTAGAGTATAGTAATTTTAGCAATTCAGGAGAAACAAAGCAGTGTTTCCTACATTAAATTAAATGGTTTGGCAAATCTGTTGGTGAAAGGAGGAATTATCCACTTGAATAAAGAGCAAGATGAGTTCAGTTTCTGAGCAACCCTGTTCATGATTATTATTTATTTTTATAAGAATTCCATGTGGTTATTTTTACTCTTATTCTGAAGGCTTAGATTCATTTTGAAAGTACATGGCTTATAAGGAGACATATTATGGATATGTTATACATCCTTGTTTTGGTGCTTTGAAGATTCTAAAGTAATTTGAATTCTGTAATTAGATGAAATTAGATGGCATCACCAAGTGCTGAGATTTCTTCTATTTCATCCTGTGAAACATCATTCTTAGCCCTAGTCACATTTAGAAAAACTATTGCAGTCAGCTATGGATTGTGTGGTTTGCTTTCTCCTTGTCAGCAATAAGGAAGTATCTAAAGTTTGAAGTTCAAGAATATCAGTTATCCATCAATTCCTTCTTGGTTTCTCTACATTAGCTGGTAGTCAGTATTCCTCTGTTGGGAAATGCAGGAGACTTCCTTACCACTTTATATGACACTAAACAAATACACTAAATATTATCAATGTTTTATTTTAGTGCCACACAGTAAATTATAACACATATTTGAAGGCCAGACTTTTTCTTAAAGTCATTAAGTAGATTTCTAAGTTAGATGCACAGAATTGGTTAATCACAATTCTTGATTCATGACACACAAATGATTCTTTATTATGAGTTTTACCTTCTGTTTCTCCTTATGTCAGGTTTAAAAGTCACTGGGCTCTTGAACTCTTTTGTAGGCTTCATGGGATGTTTACCTGAAATTTGACCATGGACAAGCCCTTTTTTTTCATCTCTCATGAACAAAAGGCATTAGGAGTGTGGAAAATCTTGGTTATTTAGAACAGTCCAAGAATAAAAGATGGTACCAGCCAGAGTGCTAAGAACTAACGTGGTTAATAGCTGATTATTACTTGCTGTTATCTTAAGGATAAAATTAACGAACTTCTTGGAAACTGCTTCCTGACTGAGTAATGACTCGTGTTCTGATTCTTTATGGCCTTACTTAAAAGTACCTATGAGCTCTTGTTCTGGCAAAAAGAAGGGAGTATCCTCAAATCTTTGGCCAAGAAGTCACTTAAAGAGAGGTCAAACTCAGCATCCAGAAGTCTTGACCAATCACTTACCATGTCCACCTTTTCCCCTACCAAGTCCATGAGAGAGCAGGACAGAGAGAGAGAGATGCACAGAGGAAAGGCCAGGTAAATGCAAGCTTTCTATTTACTAGAGCTTCAGCTGGAAAATCCTGAAGTGGTCTCCTAATGGACTCCATTGGCCCACAAGGAGCTAGACACAAGTTTACAGCCTTTGTCTCCTCCTGTGCTTGCCTCCCAATTTTACTTCCCTCAAGGTGTTATTACCACCCTGGCAGAAGGGCAAGATGCATCTAGAGGAAAGTGCACCGATGGAAAGAAGGCCTAGAGAAGGGGGCTTGGCTCATCTACTAGCCCCTGATCCTCTCGGTGTAGAGGCCCCTCCCAAAGCAGATGCAGCCCAGGCTGTTGGAACAAGCCAGCCCCTGGGAACAAGCAAAGACAAGGAGGCTGAAGCCTTAACGGAGATATAGCTTTTGCACACATCTCCCCAAAGCTTCGCTCCCAGTGGCCCAATGGTGGGGTTTGGATTGGACCATTTGAGTGAGCACTTGGATGGATGGGTGTGGGGGTGGTGGAGGAATGTAAGGTGGCAGAAGGCATCATAAGCTTCTCCATCCAAGGTTTGTGACAGTTGAAGCTGTTCTTTGAAACTTATTCTGCAAATGTAGATCTAGCACTTCCTGGAGTAAATATGTATATACGTTTACATAAATGAGATTTCTTAACACGGGCTCTGCTATTTTCCATGGCATAATGAGTAACTTCTAACAATTCAGTCCCAAAGAAGTAAACTTGAATGTTAACAGAAATATAATTTGCTTTTCATTCATATTAAAATCCGCTACTCCTGTCTAAACTTAAAATAACTACAGCAATTATTTTATAATCACAAGCCAAATATGTGTCTTTCATTAAATGCCAGTGCTAACCGTAAATCCTTTCATCCCTTGCCTTTTCTCTTCCTGAAAAAGGGAATGGATTAAACATCTCTTAGGAGCAAAATGCATTTGCTTTGGATAAAAGGGAAATGCATTATTCATGTTATTTGGGAACTTGTCATTTTAATCATGTCTCTTATGGCATAAAATGTAAAAATAAAAAGATTTTTTTAGTCTTTTATAAGGTTTTGTAAAGTTTTTAATAATGATACTAAAAAAATGACATGAGTGTCCCCATGAAACTGAAGTTTAATTATAGATTAGAGACTTAACATCCTGTTAAAAAATATTAAGGAATCATATTTTCAATCATATTTCTGCCCATTTTTTCAAAGATAAGGTAAATTCTGAGAACAAAGGTATTTGGAACTAACAGATTCTACCACCTGTCTATGTCTATTTAAAAAAAAAATCTGTTGATCCGATTCTCCTTTGACAGATTACTAATGAACTGCAGTTTGACCACTTGAAGATTTGTCCAAATTATTAGAGAAATTCTGTACAGACTCTGAGTTTGACAGATTTTGCAATAATTTGTGGCTTTGCCCACTTAGAGATGAGGCATTTAGTCATGTCTGTCTAATATTCGTTAAGGAAATAGACAGGATACCACACTAGACCGCAAAGCCTAAATTGAGTATATTATTTATTTGACTTGCTTCCTTTTTCTACATAGCATATCTTCCTTTGCTTATATTCATCTTGACTAATCGCCCAAAGAATTCTTGGCAATGGACAAATGCAGGAAGATGTCAAATATTCATATCTATTGCATTTCCAAACTTTGGTACACCCAGGAAAATCATCTTAAGTCTGCATCCAGAATGAGGCTGCAAAATTTTGTGTGGGATTTTTTTTTTCATCTTAGAATATAAGAAAAGACACCTCTCTATTTGGTTATAATGGAAGAAAGATGGTATCAGCCTTTCTTACTTCTCACATTGGGGAGTGGGGTAAAATCAGGAGCTGAGAACCTGAAAGGTTCAGGAGCCCAGGAAGTATTTGCCCAAGCTGTTTAGAATACATCAAAGAAGGGTCAATGTCTATTAAACAACCAAAATTACAGCAAATATATATTGTGACTTTTACACTAGGCTTTTATAGCTATACCACTGTTCAGGTGTATAAAGGGCATTTACTCTGATTTGGGGGACTGGTTCTGCTTCCTCTGTTTTAGTTCCACCATTGGGCCCCTCCAAAAGATGGGTAAGTCTCAGGCATGGGAAACCAAAGTCAGTTCAATCAAGCAAGTATGAAATGTGGTGCAAAGAATGCAGTTGTTGCCCGCAGACATTAACTCAGAATCTGCTATTAGTGAGGATGTGACCAGCGAGGGAAGATACCAGGGGACAAGCATCTTTGCTACTCAGATTCTCAAGCATCCTAGCAGGCCAGGGTGTACCCTAGCAAAGCGCCTCATTGTTATCATTAAGAAAGAACCTCAAACAAAGATGTTTACAAGCTTAATTACTGTATATTTTAAGAAATTAGCTAAATTACATCACTTCTTTAGAGGCAAGTTTCTAAGATCATGAAGTCAGGACTATTGGTAGCACTGCAAATATGTCTGAGATTCTGCCCCTCCCCCATTTTTGTTTTTTTCTGTATTAGTTATCACTATCTGAAATTAACCGATAAATATGTTTCTTTCTTAGCCCCTAGCTAAAATGTAAGCTACACAAGGACAAGTACTGTATATGCCTCGTTCACTATTATATCTCCAGTGCACAGGTCAGCGCTTTGCAGATGTTAGGTATTCGATCAGTACTTGTGGAATGAATGAGTAAGCAAAGGCCAACGGGTGGGTTTTCGCTGTGAGGGGTCTATGACCTTATGACCAGTATACTTTCCTACAAAAGAGTGCAGCACGGTCTCTGTTGACCACATTTTGTCTCATTGTCTGCTGCAGCATTGGCCTTGAGGCTGCACCAAACATGACATTTCTATGGCAAATGTCTGCTGCCTAAGACTAATGAATGAAATATAGGTCAGTCAGAACCTAGAGACTTTTAAAGGGCAGAGGTCTCTCCCCAGACCCATCTGTCTCTGTTTTGAGCAGAAAATGCCTGTTTAGTCCTATAACATCTGATGAAAAAGTTTGAGCACAACTTAACAATAAAATTGACAAGATAAGAGTGATTCATTCAAGTGTTCTGTTTACAGAAAAGGGTTGAAAAATGTGCAAAGAAAACCCACGGGGTCTATAAATAGAGCAATGCAAAGCAGAACTTATTACTTATTATGTCAGGTACACATTAAGGATTCCCCCAGAGAATGGATCCAGTTTGTGGCTGGGGGTATGTACTGAGTTCTCCTCAAATAGCACCAGGCAGAACAAGCAGATTGCTTTGTGTGTTCTGTGCTACAGCTTTCATTAGCAATTCAGAGAAGTGGCAATCTATTATGTTTGAACTTCTCTCACACCTTAGTAAACATGACTGAAATACAATAAAGTGGTCCATGTGCAGCAAGTGATTTTTAAACAATAATTCTTCCAGCACGCAGTTTGGGGAAAACCTTTTTGTGGTGCATTAGGACCATGCTTTGATATTTCCCCAGCTCGCCCTTGTTACAGGTGTGGGAGCACTTGCTCAATGCCGTGTTCCAGGTACACACATTAATCAGACAGAGTGACTCTCCCAGTGTCTGAGAAAACTTTTACAAGAAGACTTAGGGATATGTGCACAAGAGCTACAAGAAAAAAGTCTTTCCCCTCAATTGCTTTTGCACTGAAGAAAAAATGAATTCTCCTACTCTCCAGGTCTGGTAGACCTTCAATATAGGGTTTTAAATTTAAGTGACTTTAGAGAATTAGGCTAGGTGAAACTTGTATTGTTTGATTGGCATTGAGAAAAGTGAGGAAGCATCTTACGTAGTTTAATGTAAAATAGATTAGCTAAGCCTATTAATACTCTTCCCTTATCCTTAAGTGACTTAGCTTCCCAAATATCAGTCACTCACTTGTCATCTTCATAATTTTTGTTATATATGTGCTCACCTGGACTATAATTAAAATGATTTTAAATAAATTTTAATCGATTCACTTTTTACTTAGCTTTACCCTAAGCTTTAATATCTGTGATTTGACATGCTAATTATGTTTTTCTAAATTTAAAATTTTTCTAACTCTAAAAATTAAAAGCTAATGTTTGTGTGTCCCCTCAAATCATCTTGCATCCCTCAGTGTTTACACAAGCCATCCTTTGGGGAACACAGACTCAGAATGAGATTCTTCTCAGAAGAAATGACTTTGACAACCCCCAAACTATACTTTGTCCATACGTGGATAAGTGGGTGCTGACTTATAGTGTGGGAACAGGTCATTTGAATGGGAGTAAAAGGCATCTGGGGCCTCTGCCAACAAATGAAAAGAAACACTAAAGGAGAGAGAAGAGGTTGAACGATATTAAGCCAAAGCTTAGGGAATAAAAAGGATGAAATGATCATAAGAGTAACCTCATCCAGAGAGAGAGAGTGAGAAAGAGAGAGAGAGAGAAGGTGGAGAGAGGAGAGAGCTATGGATAATTATAAAAAATACTACCTACCATTCATTGCATGTTAGGTTCCAAGTATTTGACTAGCCATTTTTATAAAAATCATTTTATTTCTTCCTTATAACACCATCAGGAAATAAGTTTTGTGAGTTTCCCTCTTACAGATGAGAAAACTGAAGTTCTGAGAGCTACAGTCACTTGTCTAAGGTCACAGGGCTAATGGAGCTTCCATAAACCCTAGATAAATATGAATTTTGACCAGAATCCTAAGAATGAGTGAAGGGAGAAGGTGGTAGAGAGAATCCTTCCTGAGAATGAGATGGGAAGACTTGTAAAGGCGGATCGAGTCTCTGCTTAGAAGTTTCTGGAAAGTGTGAGGTGAGCAGGAAGCTCTGGGTATGGGTGGCCTCCATCCATCCACATTGCAGAACCACCTCAGTCCTCACTGGCAGGTACCCGTGATTAGAGGTGGGGTCATGGGACTCATACCATTATCTCTCTAGGTAACCGAGGGCGAGGAGGCAAGCTAGCAGTGCTCCAGGGTGTGCTGTTATTTATTCTGCATGTTTATGATTTTCGGAGGCTTCAATTCAAGGAAAAAAAAGTTAAAATTGTCCAAGCAGCTTTTAAATACTTCTTCTGAAACTGGTAACACCATAACTATATGCTTTATGTTTCCCTTTTAAGACTGTGGAATAATGCAAAGATTTAAAATAATACTGAATAAATGAAATGAGTCACTGCGTTCTGTGGCAGAGCATTTAACCTTGCAAAGAGGTTTCTCACATCAATTCGTATGTATCTCCCATTATCGTAGTCAGTCTTTATTCACTGACTCTCATAATAAATATCTATCTATATAAAGTATATACAAAGCATGATATAGATAAATTTGATACATATAAGTTCTTTTTAAATCAAATATTTTTACACATTTTTAAAACTTGTTATGGAGCTAGATATTAAACAGGTGTTATAAAGATTGCCCCTTCAAAATTTGGGTGGAAATACTTTACAGCACCTGGCAAATATCTTTGTTCTCTTAGGAGCTGGCATGCACCCTAGAGCTTTCGTGCCCTCTGCATGGGATGTAAATCACACTGATTCTGTGCCTTACACCAGAGCACACCTCACTGCATTGCTCCTTTTTTTCTCCAGCCAATCCTTTGCTTATTCCTAAAGTCCATTATAACTAAAATGATCTTTTCTCATTTTTGATTCCAAGTGTTCCTCTAAACTGACCCTCATACAGTCATTCAACATGTAATTATACAGCAATTCCTTGTTGAGCACCTGCTGTGTGCCAGGTACTGGTCAAGCTGCTAGGAACATAGAGGTGAACAGGCCTGCTGTCTCTGTCCTCCTGGAGCTGGCATGCTAGTAGGGGAGACAGACACTCAGCAAACAGGGAACGTCTAAGGTAAGGTCGGGCTACACTGAATACAATAAGGGGAATAAACTAGCGTTAGGAGTAGAGTGGTGGGGGCAGAAAGTCATGGGCTCTGTGTTCAAAAGGAAAGTCAAGGATGGCCCACTATCAGGAACATTTGAGTGAGCCTGAAATGAGTGGAAAACAATGTTATAATTTGGAGGAAGAAGATTCAAGGCCAAAAGAAGAGCAAGTGCAAATTCCCTGAGGCCAGAACAAGTTTGGCTTGTTGGAGAAGCTGAGAGAAGGCCAGCAAGGGGAAGCAGGGCTGACAGTGGAAAGGGATGAGAGTGGAGGAAGAAACACGGATAGGTCTTGTAGCGCTCATAGGCCATGGTCAGAGTTTGGATTTGATTCCGAGTGTGACAGGATGCCTTCGCAGGGGTTGGGCAGTTGAGATATTGATGTGATTTGGGTTTTGTTTGTTTATCTTAATTTCTTTAGCTGCTCTATGGAAAATAGACTTTAAGGAGACAAGAATGGAGACAAGAAGAGCAGTTAGCAGGCTGTAGCAGTATTTCAGGCAAGAAATGGACAAGGATGATGGAGGTGGAGGTAGTGAAAAATGGTCGAATTTTGAGGAAAGAACCCAAAGAACCTCCTGACTAATTGGATGTGAGATGAGAGAGGAAAGGAGAAGTCTAGGATGATTCTCAGGTTTTTGCTCTTAACAACTGACTTGATACTGATGCCATTTACTGAGACAGAGGATCACTGAGAAACAAGTGGATTGGTGGAAGGGGGAGTGGGGAGATCAGAGGCAGGAGAACTCAGAGAAATTTGTAGACAGTATTTACACTATTGGGCGTGCTTCATAGATCATCTAGGTAGTGTGGATAAATTGAGAGGAGGTCCGAGGTCTGAGCCGGGGCATACCAACCCCCAGGGGGTTGCAAAGAAGGAAGCTTCAGCAGAAGACATGAAGACACAGAGTTAGGCAGGACGAGGACCAGGAGAGTGTGTTACCCCAGAATCTGAGTTAAGTGCCATGTGTCATGAAGGAGGGAGCAAAAGACTGAGTCAAATATCAGTGACAAGGTCAGTAGGATGAGGACTAAGAATTGGCCATGAGTCTGTAAGGATGGAGTTTTTAGTGACCCTGAGCAGAGGAGTTTCAGTGAAAAGGTAGGTGTGAAAGCCTGATCTGAGTAGGTTGAGGTGAGAATAAGAGTAAACAGAGGCAGAGAATGTAGACAGCCCTTTCAAAGAGTTTCTCTATCAAGGGGAACAGAGAAATGGGAGAGTAGCCAAGGAGACATGTGGTCTAGGAAGGACTTCAAAAAGAGAGAGAGAGATAGGATAGGATATAGCATGTTCGTATGCTGATGTGGTTGAGCAAGGGGAGGAGGAGAAAATGATGCAGGAGGGAGAGGACAGAAAAGCAAAAGCAGAGTCCTTGGAGAGGCTGGATGGGCAGGGAAGGCAGAGTAGGAGGGCGCAGGGGCAGGTGGGTGGGAGAGTTCCTGCTGAGATATGTGAGTCCTCTTCTGACTGCTCTGTTTTCTTAGTGAAATAGGAGGTGAGGGATGACAAGAGGATGTTAAAGGCTTGTAGAGAGAGGAGGAGGTGTCCTTTCGAAGACTGGGAGCGTGGATTCCCTGGGGTGGTGCCAGAGGGTTACCCTGCAGGGCAGGATGCCCCTAACTAAGTATAACCCCTTGCTCTCTCACAAACCTCCTTAAATCAAAAATGGGTAAAACAAACATGCTTATGCCCATGTCATGCATCACGTGTCATATCATATTCTATTTTCCCTGGATGCTCTCCTACAACTCCTTTCCATAATCATCTCTTTTTCCAAACACCCAGAATATTTTCAGGGTTTTTTTTAAGCTTTCAGCAGTTTAGCTCATCCTGTTCCAAGTTGTTCTCCAATTTTTTTCCTGGATTCTAGACTTATCCCTAATTTAAGACAATATCCCCTTAAATTCAAGAAAGTGTTTATTAAAAATCCCCCCATAAAGTTTTTGCCCAGTAGGGTTCATAGCTGGGAGCAGCCCACGTTTGTTGGATAAAAGAGTCTCCTTTCATCACTTAACATAGGATCTCATCACTGTAATATGTCAGTGCTCACAAAATGATGAGATGGAGTGGAACTCGTAGTAGTATTCTTACTGATCTTTCTCTAATAAACACCTAAATCTACCGCCCACACATGTACGCATGCACATATACACATTTTTCCTTCTGTGTTCTGCTTTCAATATTGGAAACTCCACATCTAACTTCTTCTGCTTCAATATTTTTAGAGACAGGAAACTTACTATCTTACAAAGTAGCCCCCGCTCTTTCTACATCTGTTTGTTAAGTATTCCTCATGCTGATGGGCTGAGCTTTCCCACCGTGGACCTCTACCCACTGGCTCTTCTCATTTTTCCGAACTTCCCTAAAGTAAGTCCGCCAGATATTTGAATATACCTGTCATCTCTTCCCTGAGTTGTTGCTAATTTTTAAATCAGGTAAAACATGTTCCTTCCTTCAGTCCTGCCTTCCATGACATGTTTTCCATACCCTGCTAGTCTTTCTCCACTTTGTCAATACTTTTCAGCACGTGGCAGCCAAAACCGAGCGCTTCCCTCAGCTGTGGTCTGAAGAGAACAGAGTACAAGAAAACCGTCACCTCCCCTGATCTGGATGTAATACTCATTGAATGCAGATTAAAATTATATTTTTTAATAAAATGATGATGTTTGCTTATATTGAACTTGCTGTCAACTAAAACTTAGAGGCCGTGTTCTCATGAATTGCTCTTAACAGCACTCTGGAGCACTCTGATTCATGCTGGGCAACACTGTATCATTTGTTCAGTTGTCTGCACATTTATTTCTATTTTATTCAGCTAGTAATATTTGAGAAGAGGAGAGGAAGAAGAATACTAACAATTGTTGGGCATCCGTCATGTACCAGAAATCATTCAGTCTTATTTATTAAGAAAAGGAGACAGGGGTATTATCCCACTTTTACAGAGGAATAGGTTAAGGCTTATAGAAGCTTAAATAACTTGCCCAGGTCTGTCCAGCAACAGAGCTGGCATTTGAATTTAGGGTCACCTTAATTCAAAGATTCTCATCTTTCAGCTGTGTGCATAGCTCTCAAATGATTCAGCCCATCTTACCAACTTGGTAGAAATAGTCTTTGTTCCTGATCATCACATATATGTATTATTATTCTTAGCAGTGAATTAGCCACAATTTTTTTTTGCAGAGACAGAGTCTCAATATGTTGCCTAGACTGATCTCAAACTCCTGGCCTCAAGCAATCCTCCCTCCTTAACCTCCCAAAGTGTTGGAATTACAGGCATAAGCCACTACACCACACCCAAGCACAAATTTGATACTCATCTAATAGTTAAGAATTTTGAGCATAGCAGCACCAAGGACAGAGCTCTGCAGCGTTCTCCCCAGAAACTATGACTCTCACCCATGAATGCTGATTTGTAGGCTGTGGCTACCATTCTCAGTGAGCCTCAAAGCCACAAACTTCCACTGCTTAATATGGGAGATCTTCCTAAAAATCATCCTGAAATACTGAAATATTGTACCTCCTATATATTATTTTTATATGTGGTATTGGTTTGCATGTCTTATTCTTCAGTGGTTTAATAATCCTTTCTAAAATTTTTCCAGGGCATATCCCAGAGGTCTAGGAATTTCAGAGTCCTTCACTGTAGAAATTGATATACTCACTCATTCCAGCTTCTTGGCAGATCTTTGATTTTTATCTTCATTTCACAACCATGTCTTTTAATTCTCTGACTTAAATTTATCTGACTCATTTATCTGGTCATTGATCTGACTCTAGAAACTTGGATATCTTTTAAACAGCTAGGACATGCTTTTCATATCACTTTACTTACCTTTGGTGTAAGCTTTCTCTTATTTTAATCTTAAATCCTACCCTTTCTACTGTAAGATTTGTCTTCTTAGAAGCCACTAGAGATATATCACTGGAGTTGAGCAGCTTCGTGTGTCCTTTTGCTAAAAGTAACTTCACACCAGCTTCTACAAGCAGTACACACTTCCTCCCCATGTTCTCTGGACTAGAGCAGTCATCCCTAACCTTTTTGGCACCAGGGACCGGTTTCGCGGGAAATAATTTTTCCATGAACTGGGGAGGAGGGGGAGAAGGTGGCAGGGGGCTGTGGTGTGGAGCTTAGGAGGTGATAGGCAGCCTGTTCCCTAACAGGTCACAGATCAGTAATGGACTGTGGCCCAGGGGTTGGAGACCAAAGGGCAAGAGAACCTGGAAAAACTCTCTAGTTGTCTCTAACACTTCCTGTTAGCTACAATTCTTCCATGATAACATTGTCCAGAATCTAATAAAGTATATCCAGGAATTATTCTTTGTAGGAGGCCAGATGAAGGTGGTTGTAATTATGGTGACAATAGATGTCTCACTGTTGAAAAGGGGGAACTGAGTGTCCCTCCGATCAGCTGTAAGTGGACATGTGGGGTGGAGTTGACCATGAAAGCGGGCAGGACTGGGAATAAAATATGCCACCAAATCGGAGATGTCCACTGAAGCTTGTTAATGAAATATTGCAAACAACCTAAAATATATATCAATAGAGAATTAGTCAAACAAATGGGGATGCCATCATTCTAAGAAAGATTACAAAACTGTTAAAAGTATGAGGTAGACCTATAGGCCATGCCAGGAAAAGATCTCCAAGACATTGTTATGTTGGAAAACAGCAAGTCATCTCGTGTTGTTCAATCCAACTTAGCTTCAATGTTAGCATCTAATAAAAGAGTGGAAGGTCGGGCACAGACTTTGACAGTGGTTTCCTCTGAGATGGGAGAAGTAGAGGGAGAGTGTGGTAGAGTGCTGATGTCATTTGGATGTTTGGCCCCTCTAAATCTCATGCTGAAATTTGATCTCCAGTGTTGGAGGTGGGGCCTGGTGGGAGGTGTTTGGGTCATGGGGGCGGATCCCTCATGAATGGCTTGGTGCCCTCCCCAGGATGAGTGAGTTCTCCCTTTATTAGTTCAAGGAAAGCTGGTTGTTTAAAAGAGCCTGGCGCTGCCTCTTCCCTATTTTGCTCCTGCTCCAGCCTTGTGACACATCTGCTTCCTTTTCCTTCTGCTTTGATTGGAAGCTCCCTGAACCCCTCACCAGAAGCAGATGCTGGCATGATGGGTTTTTTTTCTCTCCTCTCCTCTCCTCTCCTCTCCTCTCCTCTCCTCTCCTCTCCTCTCCTCTCCTCTCCTCTCCTCTCCTCTCCTCTCCTCTCCTTTCCTTCCTTTCTCTTCTCTTCTCCTCCTCCTCCTCTTCCTCCTCTTCTTCTTCTTCTTCCTCTCTCTCTCTCTCTCTCTCCCTCCTCCTCTTCTTCTTCTTCTTCCTCCCTCTCTCTCTCTCTCTCTCTCTCTCTCTCTCTCTCTCAAAAGACAGGGTCTCAGTCTGTTGCTGGGGCTAGAGTACAGTGCCATCATCACAGTTCACTGCAACCTCAAGCTCCTGGGGTCAAGCAATCCTCCTACCTCAGCCTCCCCAGTAGGTAAAACTACAGGTGTGTGCCACCATGCCTAGTTAATTTTTTTATTTTTTGTAGAGACGGGGTCTTGCTGTTGCCCAGGCTGGTCTCAAACTTCTGGGCTCAAGTGATCCTCCCTCCTTGGCCTCCCAAAATGCTAGGATTAAAGGCATGAACCACTATACCCAGTCAGGCACGATGTTTCATGCAAAACATGCAGAACCATGAGCCAAATAAACCTATTTTCTTTATAAATTGCCCAGGCCCTGGTAGTCATTTATAACAGCACAAAACAGTCTAGCACAAGAGCCCTCAGGATTTTCCCCAGACACTTTTCTATCATTGGAATCTTATACCTAAATGTATTTGTTTATTACCTGGATAATTTTTTAGCTACCATAATGACAAGAAGAAATATCAGTGGATGAGCTATGCCTGTCAAAATCATATTTTGGGGGCCATACCAGGCCCAGCCCCACCGAGAGGGAAGAAGAGGAGGAAGCATTTCTGCCAATTGATACCACACAGAGCCAACAAGTTTATGAATATTTATGCATGTGCCAAGAAGACCATTTGCAAAGAGAACAAAAATTTGATGGTCTCACCATCATATAAGAAATAAGAAAATGGCTGGGCATGGTGGCTCACACCCGTAATCCTAGCATTTTGGGAGACTGAGGTGGGAGGATCACTTGAGGCCAGGAATTTGAGACCAACCTAAGCAACATAGCAAAACGTCATCTTTACAAAAAAATACAAAACTTAGCCAGGCATGGTAGTTCAAACCTATAGTCTCAGCGACTCTTCAGAGGCTGAGATAGGAGGATCGCTTGAGCCCAGGAGTTTGAGGTTGCTGTGAGCTAGGATGATGCCACAGCACTCTAGCCTGGGTGACAGAGCAAGACCCTCTCTCTCAAAAAAAAAAAAAAAAAGATAATTTGAAACAAAAATGACCAACGGTTTTCAAATATTTCAGGTCATATGGGAAAGGGGCCAACATGTTTTCCATGATCTTAGAGGCAGAACTAGAACTCCTGTGCCAGAGGGCACCAACCAGCATTATTAACCCACTGGCTGAGGGGCCCCCAGATGCGTTTTGTTTGGGCAGCGAATACCCTGAGTTGATACCTGTGGCTCTTCACCTGTCTCATGTCCACACCCTGCACATGTGTGTCCCCCAGGGCTGCTCCATTCAGTTTACCTGACTGGCACCTGCATTTGGATGTTTAACTCGTACTATTAGGGTAAGTTATAGAAAGTCAAATTTGGAAGCAACTTAAGCAGAACTTTCTATGAAGCCCAGAAAGGCAGCATACCTGGCTGGTTAGGAAGACAGGCTCTGTGGCAAGCCTGCCTTATTTGAATGCCAGCCTCACCTCCTGCTACCGTGTAGAGTTAATCTGCTGATTGCTTAAGTTTCATGCTTCAGGTTTCCCATTGTGTGGACTGAGAGTGTAATGAGGATTATATGAGGTATTACACATACAGCATCTATATTAGTTATCTATTGCTGTGTAACAATATTAACACAGATTTAGCAGCTTAAAATAATACACACTTGTCCTGTCGCAGTTTCTGTGGGGCAGGATTCCAGGCACAGCTTATCTGGTCCTCTTCAGGGTCTCACAGTTACAATCCAGGTGCCAGGTAGGGCTGCAGTCTCAGCGGAGGCTTGACTGGGGAAGGGTCTGCTTCCAAGCTCAGTCAAGCTGTGGGTGGAATTCGGTTTAGGACATCAGTTTCCTGCTGGCTGTCAGCCAGGGGCTTCCTTCAGCCCCAGGTGGCCACCTGTGTCCTCAAAGCCCGAGAGGTGGGGGAGCTACAGTCTTACATGTGTAATCACATACACGTGGTAACATATATCTGGAACCTTTGCCATGTTCTACAGGTTAGATACAAGTCACGCCCACACTCAAGAGGAAGGACATCGCAAGGGCGTTGAGCATCAGACTCAGAGAGCGTGGGGACATGTGCTCCCTGGCACACAAAGTCAGGCCTTAGTACCTATGACGTGCTCAGTGGGCGTCAGTTATTGTCCATTGATGTTGCCCGAAGAAGGCACAGGTGGAGTTCTGAGAGGATGAGTTTCTCACGCTTAGGGGTATTCGGACAGGTACTGGATGGCGGCTGTCAGCACAGAGCAAAGAAGACCAAAAAGACGTAGGTCTTGAGCCAGACATCCCTAAAAGTCACCTGTAGTTCAGTCGCCAGGCAAGAGGAACCAATGGCCCCCTCCTCCTTCGGGCTCCACCAGCATATTCCTGGGCTCATCGCTGCTTTCTTTTTGCTCGCTGTCTTTTTTTTCATTTTTACCTGATTTCACCTGTGTGAAAATGAGAGCTAGAGCATCCTCTGTGATTTCCTCCGAGAGTTCTAAGAGTTCCCCTCCCTCATCCTGCGTAGAACAGCCATTCTTGGGGTTGGGGTGGAAGGAAGGAAAGAAATACATTTCACCTCTGCTACAACTTGCAGGCTTGTCTCTGCCTAAGGAAAGGGGCCCAGGCTCCGTCTATTGTTTCTTGGTCTCTCAAAATCCTAACCAGTTTTGTGTTCCCAGACTACACTCGATAAAGGGCCTCCAGCGTCTCCCAGAAAAGGGAGAGATGATGACCTGGCCTCTAGGCTCTTGCTAGACCTTGCGGCTGACACGTGAGGGTTTATACTTGTGTGTGATTCACTGCTCAGTTCATTCCTGTGCCCCTGCTGTTTGTATAGAGGCCCAGTAAATAGAAACTTCCTGCTGAGTAGCCCAGCCCTGGAAGGGAACTGATAAGGCAGTTTTATGGATGACAACACAGAATCCAGAAATGTGTTTTTTATGCCTGAGAAATTATTGACTTACAACATACGTTGCCTTGCATGCTAATTTCATAAGTGCATGTGCCAGCTCTATTTCTGCATTCACCCTCTGAAGAATGTCACCAGAGAACCATATGTGCCTCACCCAAATATACCCTGTGTCATGCCCATGCCTACCTCCCGGCCCTGTTGTGCTGGGGAGAATAAATGGGAATAACTGAGGAATTCAAACTCTCCAGTCATGCTAGTAACTAAATATTAGAAATAAAATAACCATGAAGCATCCCTGTTATTTCTTTAATTTTAGCAATTTCCCAGTGGAGTATTAAGGTGTTAATTGCCTCTGCACTTCTTTAGTTGACAGATATGTCCTTTTTCACCTAGGTAAGAGAAGCAATTATTGTAATGCTCTCATGGGCTTCGTGAGATGTTCTTTAATGACTTTTAAAGGCATTGATAGGGCATTGTGCTTTTAAAGGGAAACCGTCCTGTGTTCTGTTTGTGCTTGATAACAACAGTGGATATTGTATTCAGACCACATGAAGAATCTATGCAAGGAAAATATGTAATGGAAAAAATAAAAATAGTAATATATTTGCAGGAAATATGTATCCAGATTTCAGATATGAGAAAAATATGTTCCTATGTGTGCATATATCACTGAGTTTAACAAAGATTAAACAAAACAAAAAGAGACTGAGACTTTTTCTTTAGATACTCAGCAAGGATTATTTCTCTGGAATTTCACCACAAAGTTGTTATTTTCTAGAACTTGTGTGGCCTTACAAATAAAGGTTTGGCAGGTTACTTACTCAATACAAATCAGAAAATATTTTTTCACCCATTGTGTGAAAGTGACTTTCGTAGTCCCCTTGAACTACGATTTGTTTCACTATTTCATATTTGCATTCAAAAAGTAAAAGAAAAATAGTCTTAGAACTTTTAATTAGAATTCAGATCTCTTTTTTGATAAGAGTCACTTTGGCAACTTGGTCAAGCCAAGACTCATGATCCACGTTAACCAAAGTAATTCTGTGGAAAGGAGATTGAATCTAGGATTAGAACACCTGGTTTAAGTTCTAGCAAAATGATTTGCCTGATATGTGTTCTTAGGCAAGTTATTTAGCCTCAAAAACCTTTAGATATTTTTCATCTTTAGGAGTCTGGGTTTCTGTGAAAATCAAGTGTATGTAACTCTATTAGCCAACTTAAATGTTATACAGATATAAAATTATATTATCAGAGGAAGATCCAGGTATTCAGGTTACTAAAACATTACAACAATTTGAAAACAGGGAGCTCTTTAAAAAAAATAATACAAAAATTGTTTTCAAATTTGACAAAACCATATGACGGTGTCGATACATTGCTAGGCTCCCTCTCAAGACTGTGGGAGAAGCCTGTGCCAGCAAAAGTCCCAGGAATTTAAGACTCAGTAGCTTACCCTGTGCATTAGTGTTGCAGACTTAGGGAAATGGCTATGCCTGCTGCCTGGCAGGGCTTCATACTTGTTTTTTAGCAGTAGAAACTTCCCTTCAAAATCTTACATGGAGGAAAGAGTGAAAAATGGTAAGAGGAGCTAAAGGTGAGACCCAGGGCTTAGGGCTACACCTGTTTGGCTGCATCTTCCTTTAGTACCTTAAGAACTTCAGTTGAGAGTGGAATTTGGAAGAACATACTGTATTCATTTATCCTACGATCCACTTCCCTCCCTCACATATACATACACACACATTTTAACAACTGTGAAACTGGAATGCATCTTACAGTTGTTCTTAGACCTATAGAAGTTGAGATGTCATTATTATTGCCTGTGCATGCTCTTACTTAGTTGTAATTCCTGGTGATATGATTGGATTAATGTAACTCCTTGAAGTTTCAGGAAATAAACCATTAAAGACCATTTGAGGAAATAATATGCATTGTTATCTAAAATGTACTGTTGATACTTTCCCATAGGAACCAGAAAGCAGAAGTATCAAAACTTGCCAAGTGAGGATCCCATAGAAGTGGGAAAAGGGTAATACTAAAGAGTAGTCCCCAGCTCTCTGCCTTAGAGTCATAAAGGGTGGGTGCCTTGGTGAATGACTTTCTTGCTGGCCACATGTGGAGTGAATAGAGCCTGAGGGTCTGGGAAAAGGACCAGCTCCCAGCCCTGAGTTCCCAGGGCCCTGCTGCCTGCCTTGGGACTGGGCTGTGGGTTTAAATGTCATGTTCTTCCTGCCCCCTTCCCACTGCCTCTGAGAGCTCGAATTTAGAATTTCTTCCTAGTGTCCAAGACTGATAAGAAACTTGTAGAGGCTGATGCTTACCTACAAATCTTAATAGAACAGTTAAAGCTTTTTGATGATAAGCTTCAAAACTGCAAAGATGATGAACAGAGAAAGAAAATTGAAACTCTCAACGAGGCAACAAATAACATGGTAGAATCAATGAAACACCGCATTGTATTGCTGCAGATTGCTAAAGACCAGAGTAATGCTGAGAAGTACACAGATGGAATTATAAGTACTATTAATCTTGTAGATGCAATATGTCAACACAGTCCCTTGGAGCCTGTGGTCAGCACAAAGCCTGCCCAGTCTGTCTTACCTCCAGAACCTGCTTGGTTGTGTAATTCAGAGCAGCATCCATCTTCCCTACCCGTTGGACCTGTGTTTGCCACCTTGGGACAATATCAGACACTAAGACCAAATAGTACAGGCAGTGAGCATTTACCACCTAGTAGCAGTCTAACTCCTCCAAACTCTGTCAACACGTCTCCAAATACAGTCCCAGAGTTCGTGAAGATGAATTCTGTGTCGCTGATGAATTTCCTCAAAGTGGCTCATTCCCAAAGTGCTTCATAGATTCTTCTGGATCCACCTCAGTCTTGGCAACAGCAGCTCAGAAAATAGTCTAAAGTGCCCAGGTACCACAGAATCCCTTAATTCTTTCATGTCCAGAGGAACATGCGATGCTGACCTTTTTGATTCACGTGGTCATAGAGATGATGAGGGGAGGCAGGATTTGTGGAGGGGCCCACAAACATTATCATGCATCCCTTGTCACAGGTTAGGCTTGGAATGGACCTTACTAAGGTAGTTCTTCCAGGGTTTATTCTTTTTTTATTTAAATCAATGAAGAAATACACTATATTTAAGATTAAAATCTTTCTTAATATCAGGACATTAAAAAATTGAAAGACAACATTATAAAGATATCAGCTTTCTTTTTAGTTAATCTGTAAATTCAGTGTGATTCTGGTAAAAGTTCTGCTGATGAATTTGCTTGCTTTTTATTCTGTTATAGAAATTCACAAACCAACTGATTCTAAAATTCATATTGAAGGGTAAAGAAATTAAATAGCCAAGACACTTCTGAAAAGAATAAACTTGCCTTATTGAAATTAATTATAAAGCATATTTATGAAACAGCAGTAATTTAGCCAATCAACAAAGTAGAAAAAGTGCCCTGAAACAGCATGAAACATATATAAATTCAATTGATGAATTAGTATTTCATATTCGTGGGGCTAAAGGAAAATTTTTTTTTATTTCAAGAAAATATGAGAGTACAAACATTTTGATTGCATTTTATATCTTTGCCTCTCCCTTGCAAGGGTTAGAGGTTTGCCCTTCCCTCCATCTTGAAAGAAGACCTCTTCTAGAAGCAGACTTTTTGTACATCTGGACCTGTTTGTGAGCACTAGTGACCAGCAGGATCTGGGGAACTGAATGGGGCAGGTTGTGAAATGGTAGCTGTCGGCCTTTCATGGGGGAATGAAACAATCATTTGCCAAAAAGACATACAACTCCATTTGGGGTGAGATTTTGCAGTGTCACTGGACATTACCAAATGATACTGAAAAGAACACAGCTATTAATAGTTTCAGAAGGACCAGTTCGCTGGGTTTCCAAAAACAGTGTAACATTCGTGGCTGAGCAAGCCACTCATTTCAGCCATTTTTGCTGAGCGTTTTATCAAGAAGATAAAATTCAATGCTCATATCTGGACCAAATGAAAATTCCTTAGGATATCACCTGAGGTGCACAACACCTCATAGTCTCATGTCTAGACTGTGACAAATATTACATTCTCACATTTCCCAATGGTTATAGAAGGTCTACCCTCACAATGCCCCAGGTGGAATTAGGAGGAGAATTGCAATATTAATTTTTCCAGAATTGGCTATAGTGCAAGTATCATCTTTTGCACTAAACCTTTTTATGGGGACAAGAAGCACAGATTTACCACTGAGGTTTTTTTTTCTCCAAATGACAAGAAATCTTTTTGCTCAATTGAAGGGAAATAGAATGCTGTAATATATGCAAAATATGCAACAGTCTTTGTACATACCAAAAAGTTGCTTATAATCAAGAAGAAAGTGAGGAAGCTGAAAAATCAGGAAGAGTATGAATCCCACTGCCTTTGGAAGGATGTTACTTTCAACTTAAAAATCAGAGACACTGATATAGCAACTGAAGCAAAGCACAGACTTGAAAAAAGATAAAGAGCAGAAGCCTAAGAATAAAAGAAGGAAATCCAGTGGGAGACAAGGTTATTTCATGAGTGAAGAATGGTTTACAATGAACCCTTACTGAAATGTCCTGGTGCTACCAAGCATTAGGTTGGGAAATGCAAAGTTTACTCCCGATGACCAGAGCAGTAGGTGTAATTCAGCAACAAACAATCTCACTTTGGGAGAACTTATTCACTCCTCTCTTATTGCAATGGTTCCTATCTCACAGATACTGAACTTTCTGATGTAGATAAAGTCGGAAAGTCTTCCCTTTTTTGCACTGTGGCAGTAATGATTTTGACTTTAGTCCTGAGAAAAACTATAGGTTTTGAAAACAAGATATCTGCTCCTTTTCCAAACCCCATATGTTGAAAAGCATTTATTAATATAAATCCAAGTCTCAAACACTGCACTCTAGTACTGCTGTTAAGATATACCACCTCTGTTTTCTAGTTCATATAATGTTGGAATGTGTGTGTGTGTGTGTGTGTGTGTGTTTTATATGTGTGTGTGTGTGTGTGTGTATGAAACAACTGGTCCTTGAACAACATGGATTTGAACTGAGGGGGTCCACTAATACATACATGGATTTTCTTCTGCCTCTGCCACCCCTCAGAAACCAACCTCCACCCTCCTCCTCAGCCTACTCAACGTGAACATGAGGATGAAGACCTTTATGATGATCCACTCCCACTTAACAAATAGTAAACATATTTTCTCTTCTTTATAATTTCCTTAAGAACATTTTATTTTCTTTATTGTAAGAATACAGTATATAACACATATAATATACAGAACATGTTAATTGGCTGTTTATGTTGTCCGTAAGGCCCTGGTCAACAGTAGGCTATTAGTAGTTACATTTTTGGGGAGTCAAACGTTACATGAAAATTTTCAACTGTGCATGGGGTTAGTGCCCCTAACCTCTCTGTTGTTCAGGGGTACCCATACAAATACACACATATACCAAATATACCTGATGCCAGATTTTTCATAGATACGCTATCTACTATAAAGATGGGCTCCTCAGAGTTGTTTTAGAAAATTAGCACAATATATAATATGAAGTGCTAGGAAATTTTATGGTCTCACTTACAACAACTTTTATTTTGGAATTGAATTATTATTAAATGGTATCTAATCCTTGTTTACAGTTTAATTATACTCAGTGCTTATTAAGGCTTCATAAAGTAATTTTTCAAAAAAAAAAATAACTCACCAAGTAAGTCTCAGCAGCTTGGAAGAAAATCCAAGAGACAAGAACAGAGCACTCTCTAAGAAATGCTATATCATCAGTGTTCTTTATGGCCCAGGGAACGATATCATATAGGAAATATGAACACCAGTGACACTGGTTCAGAAGGTGAATGTGGAGAAGTTGTAGGAACACCTTAAGCAATTTATTTCGCTTACAATTTCCTTTTCATGTACTCACTCTGAGTTTGTTAATAAGTATGAAATTTTAAAATCTTAGATAGAAATAAGAAAGCATTATGCTGTAATTTAATTGGCAGTGTATTCTTTTTTGGCAGTAAATAAAATAACAATGTGCCTTACAAGTGATGGCATCTTGAAGTCAATGAAATATGATAATTTTTAAAACCATATAGTTCAGTTTTCTCATTTTACAGTTCAGAGATTAAGGCACAGCAAGGGTTTAGTGACTTACCCAAGGCAATATGACTGGTTTTTCCAGGGCATAATGAACCATTTGCAAATATTTTTCAAGTGGCTGTCCCAAGTTAGTCCCAGACTAACCCATTAATTTGCTAATCATTGCTAATCATATTATTATGTCTTTTAATTCCTTAAGGTCTGTATTTCTTACTAGAATATAAATTCCTTGAGGCCAGAGACTAAGTCAATATCATTTATTGCTAGATAGCAAGATGACTAGCATTTCGCAAATGATCGATAGATATTCAGGGGAAATATGGATGGATGAATGGAAGGGTGGATAGAATGGACTGAAACATTCCAAACTCAGAGTAAAGCTAGAAGATAGTCATATTTGGGTAAGGTGGTGTTATATGTGGTGATTGAGGTACCAATGCAAAGGACAGAGCCAAAGAGGAATAGTAGTGAAAATATCTGCTCATTCTCTTATGCTCACCCTAATGTGGAATATTTCCTGGGGACAAGAATATAATTGTTTCTCATTTGGAGCACGAAAAAAGATCTGGACCAGGAGAGGGGCCAGGAGAGAATGTTTCCTCCTTGTTAGGGCAGAGGAAGCCAAAAGTAGGGTGTGAGCACTGTCCTTGATGTAGGCAGCACAGTGTCCCCTAGCTCTGAGCTCCAGCGGGTCTCAGTAGGGCTCTAATCAAACTCAGACTCACTGCAGCAGGTGCCTGGCTTCCCCACGGAGCATCCACGGGGCTCCCCGGATGCCTTGCCTCTCGGTTATCTGCGGTGATTGCACTATTAGTTTTCCATCTGTTCCTTTATTTGAAATGGATCAAGTCTCATAAAACAAGGGAAAGTCAAATAAATACCCTGACACATTCGCATCTGTAACAAAATGAGGTGGACTGATTTACTGTTGTCCTAGTAGCTTGGAATCTGCCTAAGGCTACCCTTATTTTTCAGCCCTCTTCTCAATAGTATTTCATCTCTACATTCTTGTCTTCCAATGTTTAGCAATTACTTCATGATGAATCTGAAAATTGATAGCATTCAGTTACATGAGGAGGCAATTTCATGTACTAATTTCATGTACTAAGGACCCTAATTTTCAAGTCTCAGTTTCTGTAATCTGTAAAATGCTAGTGTTATCTTTTTTTTGAGACATAGTCTTGCTCTGTTGCTCAGGCTAGAGTGAGTGCCGTGGCATCAGCCTAGCTCACAGCAACCTCAAACTCCTGGGCTCGAGCAATCTTGCTATCTCAGCCTCCCGAGTAGCTGGGACTATATATGTTAGTTGGCCAATTAATTTCCTTCTATGTAAAGTAGAGATGGGGTTTCGCTCTTGCTCAGGCTGGTTTCGAACTCCTGACCTTGAGCAATCTGCCCGCCTTGGCCTCCCAGAGTGCTAGGATTACAGGCGTGAGCCACCGCGCCCGGCCTACTAGTGTTATCTTCTTCACAGAGTTGTTCTGAAAGATAAGTTGGTTCGTGAATGTGAGAACATTTTGAAAAGTATAAAGCTTTAAAATGATGGGTAATCTTAAAAAGTATCAGGGATTTCTTCATTCAGCCTCACCTGACATCTATGTGTTTCAGAGTCTTTCTTCACTTCCCAAGTGTTCTTTTCTTGTGCACCCAGTTGCATAAGACACATCTCGCTTGTTCATCTCGACTTCTGGATAAAACCTTCTGATCATTCTAATCCTGGCATAGTAGGTGTGATTTATAAAAATCTAAATAGCTATTCCACATAAGATACTGAACAAAAGGATACCCAAAAAGACATGCAAGAATAAAAGATTTCCTTCCAAAAATATCTCACTGATTGGCTAAGCAATCTTTGGTACCTCTATTTCTCCAACTATTAAGTGGAAATGATAGTAATATTGCAAGTAAATATCTTACTTTCATCTAAAGGAGAACTTCAACTTCTAAATACACATCTATAGCCTACAGAGGACTTTTCCTGGGACCTCAGATTGAACAGTTATTCTCTTTCAGGCTCCCAGGCCATACTGTGGACTAACCACACTTTATTGAAATTATTAGTTATAGATGTTTGTCCCTTAAACATGTAGACTGTGAACTGCAGAATGGTAGAGGCAGTGATTGTTGGTCTCTGAAATATTAACCTCTAGCACAGTCTTAGATGTTCAAAAATATTTTGGGATCAAAACAGTCCACAAGTAGCTGTAAGAATGCAGTTAACTTCTCTAAGGAAGCATTGAAGATCAGGGTAATTTCAAAGTTCACCATGCCAATTACTTAAGTTTAACTTGGAAAATCCAGTTTTGAATTATGTCAACATTTTGAAAATGTGCTTACAACTGATTACAAGTAAAAATTACACATGGAGAGTTTTCCCAAAAGAAAATTGTCTGGGGCTCTTGAAGTAAGTGTAATCACGAGGTCTTCTGCCCAGTGCCATTTTCTGCTCCCTGTGGATTCTTACATCTGAACGTCTACCACTCGGGCCATTGTGCACAGGAAGAGGGGAGGTTTCACTGAGATGAGCCACTTCCTGTTTCTGATATCTTACATCATGATTTCATTTAAAATATAATATTAAATGACTACATAGGAATACCTAACTGATAGATATGGACACTAATCACTATTCCACGATCCCTACCTGATATGCACACAAATTACAAACTGTCAGCCTAGCATAGGATGTTCTTTGATTGTTACATTGCTCAGATCTGATCCTATAGGTCAGGGTTTCTTAAGTAGGGTACATGGATAGATCCTGGGGCGGGGGCATCCCATGAATTCCCCTGAAATTATATACTAAATTTTTCTGGGACAAGGGTTTACCACTTAGATTCCCAAAGTAGTCTTTGACTCCACAAACAGTTAAATACCACCGCTAATTGTTTTGTCTTATAGTCATAACAATCAAACTACAGTAGAATATTGGCAATCTGCATACATGGAATTTTCCAACATCCAAATAATAACAGTAAAGATAACAATAATACCATGATAACAATAATACCATACCACTTACTATGTGGCAGGTGCTATTATAAGTTCCTTAAAATAATTTTATCACTTAACCTTCACCACACCCCATAGGGTAGCTACTGTTATCCCTATTATAAAGATAAGGAAACTAAGAGCCAGAAAAAACTAAGTAACTTGTTAATAAGGTGTGACGTTGAAAGCTTAATAGAAAATTTTGACAAATAACTGATTTTGCAGAAGTGGAAAGCTGAAAGAATTCTTGTATTGCCATATTTTATAAGCAGTGATTTTTTTTTAATTTAATGCTTTAGGAGACCATAGGATATCTGAATCAGTTATACCAAAAAGACAGTCAGTATCTCTGTGTTATCTATGTTTTTGAAAAATCCTGCCATATATCACATACTTTCAGAGGTCACAGATTTTTATATTTGTTATTGCATATTGTATATCCCCTTTCTTTTGAGGTGCTCCAAGCAGCATACAGATAGGAATCCATTCCTCTGCATCACTGCATAAGATAAATACCTACCATAATTTTGTTTCGCATGAATATTTGTGGCAGGTAATATTTATGAGGAGTACATCCCTGACACTCATCTAATTTATGCTCAGACTCCTAGGGGATGAGAAAAATTCTAGTACATCCCTCATGTCACTACACAGAGGTGGAAAGTGCCCAAAGACCTCTCTCTGCCCGTGTGGGTGGCGGGCGCTGAGAGTGAGAAATGCGGCAGTTCATCACAGAAACCCGGCTTTGATCCCCACAGCTTTGCTGAACCAGGGATGTTAGGAGGAGCTTGAAATGAGTATTGGAAAAAGCATCTGTTTATTTCCTGAGGGGGATAAACTTCCCAATGGCACCACTAAAAATAATCTACGGATAAAACTGTAGCATGAGCAATGATGTTCTTTCCACAGTAGTACACAGATATGACTAGAGTATTCTGGTGTGGGCCCCCATCCCCTGGCTAAGGCATGGGTAAAAATAATCCACCAGGTAAGCTCAGGGAAATAACTGTCAGCTTCTGTGCGAGTTCTGCTCCTTTACCATGTTGCCTCTGCACCATCCTGCAATATTCTGTTGGCCACGAGCCAGTGCTCACCGCCCCGTCATAATTCCCTGGGTCAGGACTGATGTTACCAGGGAGCACCTGCTAATGCTCCAGGCACCATCCTAGACACTGACCATACAGCAGGGAACAAAACTGTATCTCGGACACCAGCATTTCAAAATGTGTGGCTTATGGTATAGAGTTTTCATCAATAGTGCATTTCTTTCTTTCTTTCTTTCTTTCTTTCTTTCTTTCTTTCTTTCTTTCTTTCTTTCTTTCTTTCTTTCTTTCTTTCTTTCTTCTTTCTTTTTTTCTTCCTTCCTTCCTTCCTTCTTCCTTCCTTCTTTCTTTCTTTTTTTCATTCCTTTCTTTAACTTTGCTTCCTTTCTTTTTGACAGAGACTTGCTCTGTCACCCAGGCTATATTCAGTGGTGTCATCATAGCTCATTGCAACCTCTGTCTTAAAAAAAACAATAAAAAAAAAATGCAAAAATGTTTGACAAACTTCAAACCCATTTATAACAAAAAAACTCATAAAATAGGAATAGAGGGGAACTTCCTCAACTTTATAAAGAATATCTACAAAAAACATACAGCTAACATAATACTTAATGATGAAACACTGAATGCTTTCTCCATAAGATAGGAATAAGGTAAGGATGTTCATTCTCACCACTTTTTTTTTTAATATTTTGGGTTTTTTTTTTCATTTCTCCTTTTTTTTTTTCTTTTTCTTTTTGGTAGAGGCAGGGTCTCACTCTTTTTCAGACTATCTCCAACTCCTGAGCTCAAGTAGTCCTCCCACCTCAGCCTCCCAGAGTGCTAGGATTATAGGCATGTGCCACTGTGCCTGGCCCCACCACTCTTATTCATCATAGCACTGGAAGTTCAGCCAGAAAGGTAAATGGATTTAAAATGAAGAAATAAAACTGTCCCTATTTACAGATGACCATACTCATCTATGTAGAAAACCTAAAGAATTCACAAAGAAAAAAACACCCAGAGCTAATAAGTGAGTTCATCAAGAGCACAGGATACTAGGTAAAGGCACAAAAATCAATTGCATATCTATATACTAGCAATGAATATATGTACATTAAAATTAATAATAAATACCATTTTCAATTGTTCCAAAAAGTGAAATACTTAGATGTAAAACTAACAAAACATATATAGGACTTACATACTGAAAGCTAAAAATGCTGATTAAAAAAATTACGAAAGTTCTAAATAGAGAGATAAAACCATATTTATGGACTGAAAGACTCATCATGGTAAAGATGTTAATTATTTCCAAACTGATAGACAGGTTTAACACAAATCCTATCAGAACTCCAGGGAAATATTTTGTAACTATAGATAAGACTATTCTAAAATTTATATGGAAAGGCAAAGGAATAATTTTTAAAGAGAAAAATAGAGTCAGTCTGCCCAATTTCAAAACATAGTGTATAGTTATAATAATGAAGACTGTGTGGTATTGATGGAGGAGTGGAACAAAACAGAGGACCCAGAAAATATGCCACACAGCCTTTATTACTTTACTACTTTATTACAGACTCACACAACTATGCCAAGCTGGTTTTTGACAAGATGCAAAAGCAATTCAATAGAGGGAAAGTAGCCTACTCAATGAATGGTGCTGGAGTAATTGGATATCTACAGGCCAGAAAAAAGGGGGGTGAAGAAAGAAAAGGAAAAGAACTTTAACCAAATTCTCAAATCCTATATAAAAGTTACTCAAAAATGGATCACAGCCTTAAATATAAACCATGATATCATGAAAACTATAAGAATTATTTAGAAACTATAGGAAAAACATAATAGAAAATTTTCAGGGTCTAGATCTTAGCAAAAAGTTCCTAGACTTGACAAAACCATGATCCAGTAAAGGAAAAATTATCAGTTTGACTTCATCAAAATTAAAAATGTTTGCTCTATGTAAGACCTTGTTACCATGAAAAGAAACTCTACAGATGGAGAGAAAATATCTGCAAACCTTGTATTCAGCAAACAGCTAGGGTACAAGGAATCTCTATGTTCTTTTCTACAACTGTATGTGAATCTATAATTATCTCAAAATCAAAAGTTTAATTTTTATAACAATGTCCTATTGGTGCGAATCTGATTCAATTGGTCTGGGGTGGCCCAGGCATCACTATTTTAAAAGCTCCTCAGGTAATTTGAACAGCAGCTAGAATAGAGAAAACTGTAAATCGAACTATAGGACTTGCTTTCCCCAGAACCCATGTATTCTCCCACCATGTGTTATTCCTTTGCCTTAACACGCCTCATTTCTCCATCTGCCTTGCCAAGACTCTCTAAGACTTAGGTTGGGAATAACTCCTCGAAGGAGCTATCCAGAACACTGCCTGTCCAGACTGAATAGGGGACCCTCCCAGCTGTGCCACTTTGGCCCTTTATTTACCCTTATCACTCCCTGCTATAATCATCACTTATGTCTGTCTTCCTTCTTTCAGAAACTCTTATTACAATTGTCTGAGTTGTAATTTCCTGTTCATTTAGCTCCTGGATTTTAGGGACATGGCAAAAATTAGGAGTAAATGCCCCTTTTCTGTCTAAGCCTAATTACACTTTTTAAATAAGCAATGAGACAAGAATTTCCAGACACAAGTGTGTACAGACCAGACCGGGATCATTATCCTGGACCTTTATCCTATGCAAAACAGCTTTAGAAAACAATGAGGTGGTCTGATATGGGTTCTGAATGCCCCATGCCTATAACATTTCTTTTCTTTTTGTGATTTTTTTATTTGTTTGGGTTTTTTTGTTTTGATGTTTTGTATGTCCAAGGAGGTCCACACTCTGACTGATTTGGGGAGGCAAACACTGAGGACTTGGCCAGCCTCCGCAGCCCAGGCCTCTGCTTCTGGGTATATAGTTCTTTGTACAGTCTCTTGCGTGGGAGGTGTGACTGGTGGTGTGACATCCGGTCATAATTCCATCACTGCCTCCAGGGAGGCTTCCTGGGTAGCCTCTCTCTGTTCCTTCATAGCAATGTCTAACACCAAGCTCATGCACTTGGGAACACAGTTTTCTACAGAATCTTTGCAAGGATACATGTTCCATTTTTGCAATAATATAAAATATATCTGGTGCCAAAACAATCCTATTGACACTTTTATTAATACTGTTAACTTTATAGATTAATGTAGGGAGAATGGACACATTTTTTGATGTTGAATTATGGTGCCCACTGGAATATTAGTTTCTGGATGTCAAGGGTTTTATCCATTTGTTCAGTGATGTATCACCCATGCCTAGAACATTGCTTGGCACATATTAAGTGCTCTATTTTTATTGAATGAATGAATGAATGAATGGGATGTCTTTCCATTTATTCTGATCTTATCTCCTTCAGAAGTGCTTTAAAGTTTTCTTCATATAGATCTTGCACATTTTTTGGGTTTTTTTCCCCTAAGAATTTTACCTTTTGGTTATTGTAAATGGGGTTTTCTATGATAACCTCTAACTGGCTATTTCTTAATAGAAAGGATAAGTTTTTCTGCATAGTAATTTTGCAACCTTCTATGTTTTTAAATTTCCTTATTTGTTTGTAAGAACTTTTTCATAATTTGTTTTCACCACGCATCATTATTACTTTCTTAAAACTTTCTGGAGTTCAGTAATTAAAAAGATTGAATTACAAACCCAAAGAAAAACAGCAAACAACTAAATCCCATTCTATCAGTGGGATTCTTGCTGGTTATGTTGAGTAAGTAATGGTGTAGATGTAAACCTGCAGTTTATTTTCTAAGATAATTAAATATGGTGATTAAGGAAAACATCCAAACCAGAACCATCTCTTTCCTCACTACTTGGACCATCATCTGTTTCCTGTGCTTCTTGCTAATTTGAAGACTACAATGCTTGCTACAAGGTCCTCTTAATTTGGGGAGGGATATTTGCAATTTAAATCAGAAAAGAAAGAAATTGTCAATACATATTGACTTGCCCAAGTACTGCTGTTTTACTGCAGTGTTTGTTCAGTAAACCTTGATATGTAAGTGAACTCATGCAAATGAATGCATCTGTCTTCATTTCTCTTTGCCATTAGGTCATTATGCAGACATTAAACACCAAAAAAAGACATAAAATGATTGATTAGTCAAGCGGAGATTGCAAGTTAGCAGAAAGGAAACTCCAGAAGAGGTTTCTCCCTCTCCAGCCTGCTGCTTCTCTCCCACCCCCTTCAGAAACACCCATAAAAAATTTAGTCAATCCTTCAGAGACTAGAGATACTTATTGGTAGTTAACATTCTTGTGATTCAGCAAATTTTCTTGCAACAGTGTTCTGTCTTTACTCCTGAGTTTTGCCTAATTTATATTCCTTCTTTGGTCTGCTCTGCTCAGCTAATCCTGATGGATAAGTACAGCAGATAGGACAGAAGACAAACTATGAAATAGATGTTGCATTTGGAACCTCAAGCCTTTGTTTTACGTTCTTGCCAGGACCGGGCTCCTCTGTGGCTGCCTTCCTCACCACTCACATTGGCAGTCTGTGACTTTGCCTTTGTGACTAGGCTACAAGCAAGCATCTTGAGGATAATGGCCTTAACTTTTTCCATCTTAAAAGTCTTATTGTTTGGCTCATAGTAGGCATTCAATAAATGCTTGCATACATGGATGCACAAATTACTCAATTAACTGATGCATGAATATTTTCTTTCTTTCACATTGTTAAAAATAGCTCTTAGGAAAATATTTTTAAATGCGAGGGTAACTGACTATTAACAGTTTAAAAAGTAGCCAGATAATAGATTTATATTTTAACAAAGATCAAATGAAACTAAAGGAATTGAGCTTTTCTAGATTTTCAAGATTCAGCCAGAAGTCTGAAAGGACCTGGGTTCCTTCTGGAGAAAACGACGTTGTCTACCTCCCACAAGGCTGCACCTGTATACTGGTATCCCATTTTATGCAGGAAGCATGTCCTCAAAACCTGAGTAGGAGTAAAGTTTTTATGAATCGAAACTTACTTCTCACATGCCTGGTATTATTATTTCAAGTTGCTTCTTGTTGAGCATTTTTATATGTTTTTTTGGCCATTTATTTATCTTCTTTTCAAAAATGACTGTTAATATCATTTGCCCACTTTTTAAAGGGGTCGTTTGGGGTTTTTTTGGGGTTTTTTTTGCTGAGTTGTTTGAGTTCCTTGTAGATTCTGGCTATTAGTCCTTTGTTGGGCATATAGTTTATGAATATTTTCTCCAATTCTATAGGATGTTCATTAACTCTTTTCATTTATTTCTTTCGCTATGCAGAAACGTTTTAGTTTAATTAGGTCTCATTGTCTACTTTTTATTTTATTGCATTTGCTTTTGGGGTCTTAATCATAAATTATTTGCCTAGACCAATGTCTAGAGGGTTTTTCCTAGGCTTTCTCCTAGGATTTGTATTGTTTCAGGTCTTACGTTTAAATCTTTAATCCATCTTGAGTTAATTTTTATATATGGTGAGAGATAGGGATCCAGTTTCATTCTTCTGCATATAGCTAACCAATTTTCCTGCCACCATTTATTAAATGGTATGTCCTTTCTCCAGTGTATGTTCTGATCTGCTTTGTTGAGGATCATTTGGTTGTAGGCATATGGTTTTATTTCTGGGTTCTCTGTTTTGTTACATTGATCTATGTGTCTATTTTTATGTCAGTACCATGCTGTTTTGGTTACTATAGCCCAGTAATATGACTTGAAATCAGGTCATATGATGCCTTCAGTTTTGTTCTTTTTGCTTAGGATTGCTTTGGCCATTCTGTACTTCCTTTTCGAAGACAAAAAAATGGAGAGTCAATGGTATGTTTCTTGAACCTGTAGAAAGCTTTCTTCTCCTGTCATTGGCTTCCTATGCTGACATGCACCATGAGCCTAGAGTCTGCTGCTGAACTATACACATTTGTATTACTATTTAAAATTCTGTTCTAACTCCTTATTTTACTATTTTCAACTGTTTTATTTAGAGTTACAAGGAGAGAAACCAAGAAAGTCACTTGAGAATGGCAGAAAACAAAGAGAGATATTATCATTTGTACATGAGACAATTTAGACTATTTATTGTCAACCTAGAATGAACTGCTCCACTGGTACCCATTTTAATAACCTCTAATGGAATATCTGCCTCAGCTTTATCTGCATACGCATCTTTATGAAATATTCTGTAAATTACAATGGAAAGAGGCCACGGATGTCTGTTCTCTTAAAAGAAAAAGTAGAAAGAGTTTCTGGGGAGGAGTCACTTAACCACACACGAAATGACATTTGTGATTTTACTCTCATTTAATAAGGCAAATGCTTTTCTTTTAACAGAGGAATTCAAGGGCTCCACGGTCGTTGAATTGATGAAGAAGGAAGGCACTACCCTGGGTCTGACAGTATCAGGAGGAATTGATAAGGATGGCAAGCCGAGGGTATCTAATCTGCGGCAAGGAGGAATTGCTGCTAGGTAACTACCTTTCAGGGAAATCTGGGAAAAAAAATACTGGGTGTAATTAATTCAGAAATTAAAGCTGCATCAGAAAAGGTCACCAATAAATAAATGACAGCTGCCATCTGCTGGGCAGCACATCCCAGCAGCAGCACAGTGGGGCATGTCTCAGAAGCTACTCCCCAGCACTGCCTGTGTGGCTTGTCTGGCCTATGCTGAAGTCACTAGGGAGATTCCTGTGTCATCTCAAGAGCTGCCAGGCCCTTGTAAGGTTTTTAATTTTTAAAAGCCTAGATGGCTCTAGTCCCCAAATGTGCCACTAAGCAGCAGATAAGCTGCAGTGGGGATGAGAAACTCTGATTGTCTACATGTGGAACAGATGACCCCTATAATGTATATGAGGGAACAGCCACAGAGGGACAAGGCTAGCCTAGGAAGAGTGGGAGACCCAGCTTCCAGTTTCTAAGTAAAAGTTTTCTTTGTCCCACATCTCTACTTTCCTACCTGTGAGATTTTGCTTTTTACCAAGACAAAGAGATAGTTTCTGAAAGGACAGAAGGCTTAGAGAAGGAGGCCTCACCTGCCCTTCTGTCCAAGAATTGCAAATTGCACTAGTCATTGTCAAAGGCAAAATGTCCTGGATATAGGTCAGGGGTGAGCTTGCTGTGTAGATACATTCTAAATATACCTAAGAAAGAGGTGATGGAATGATCAGGTTTCATTAAAAGTGAGAATAATGTACCTTAAATCCTAGACACCAGTATTCTTGCCCACATAATTCCAAGTTAAATTTTAGAGTTGTTGCTTTATAGAGCATCATCAGAAATGGTGATTACTTTTAATGATCAGCCTGTTTGAACAATTTATAAGCTTAATCCAATCACTTACTCCATGATCAGAAGATATTGTTTGTAAGAGAGGTTGACGTGAACACAGGTACTGCAATGTGCTTTCTTGAGGCTTTTAAGACTTTTTTTCCGCACCCACAGCCTTTATTTTGGATGAGTGATGGCCTGTGCACGATGCTAGAATGTGCTATCTCCAGAGCTGCTTCCTGTCTAGCCCTTAAAGCAAGTGTGAATGGAAGGAGTAGAAGGCTGGCATTGTCAGTTATATTAATGCTGTAATTAAAACTAATACTGTGCCAGTTATATTGAGCACTAAAAATGACCAAATATTCATTATTAAGGCACTACCATTTTATAGGGAATAAATCAAAATAATTAAAGATAAAGTCCTTGCTCTTAAGGGGTTTATAATCTATCGGGGGAGATAAGGTATAAAAAAAAAATGAAAAGTTTGAGAGGAATAATGGCCTTGCAGGATAGTAAAAAGCAACAACACAGGAGTCAGCACAGACCATGAGGCAGTGAAGTTGCTGCGAGCGTCAGCAGACCTGGGGTAAGAGCCACTGCACGTGCTGTGAGCTGCAGTCGACTAGGACACTTTCTGAAGGAAGAATGATTGGAACTGCATTATATAAAATAAATGCATTAGCTATTTCTATTTGGGGAGAAAATGTTATGGAAGGTCCTTATCACTGGCAGGAGTTCTAACTCCTATTATTGGTCTTGCTACCTGCTCTTGGTTTAGCAGTCGAATCTGACTAACAGCCCAGGAGCAGCTGAGGTTCTACTATGGTGGTAAAGACAGATGAGGACGTTACTGAAACCCAAGACTTGCTTTGTAATTTCTTCTTCACCGATACCCTTTTTATCCCTTCTGCTGTAAGCAATAAATAGCAAAATAAGCTGACCCTTTCCTTAGTCCTGGACAAACTCTCAGTGAAAATATTAAAAGCTGGGAAATGTGCAAAAGGCAGGCAGCAAAAATGAGAGGGAATGAGGAAAAAAAAACCTAGCATGTCTAGGATATGGATCCAATGCCAACATTTTAGGGCAATGCAACTAAAAAGAATGTTTCTCTTTATTTTGTTTTACGGTGCTTTTAAAAATAAAAGAGGCAAAAGATTAGGCAGAAATCAGAGATAGCAGCAGACCCAGAGCAAGGCTTCCAAGGTGTCACAGGCAGCAGACATAACAGTGATCTTTGACTCATGTGCTCCAGGCTTAGGGGCCAGCCTTCTCCTAAAAGGCAGAGACTTCTGCTACGTGGGCCCAGTAGGCTTGAGTGCTTATTCATTAAGGGGAAACGGAAAAGGTCATCAGACTGGCCTGTGGAAAGGATGGGTCCACTGAAACGACATTGTCTGTTTTGCAGAAGTGACCAGCTGGACGTAGGGGACTACATCAAAGCAGTGAACGGGATCAACCTCGCCAAATTCCGCCATGATGAGATCATCAGCTTACTGAAGAACGTGGGGGAAAGAGTGGTTCTTGAAGTGGAGTACGAGCTTCCCCCAGTTTGTAAGTGCTATAGCCCCCTTTATCTGAGGGGGATACAGTCTAAGACCCCCAAGTGGATGCCTGAAACCATTGATAGTACCTATAGATACAAACTCTATAGATACTATATTTTTTCCCTATACATCACACCTGTGATTAAGTTGACTCTATAAATTAGGCATGGTAAGAGCTTAACAATGATACTAATAATAAAATAGAGCAATTATAGTAATATACTAGCACCATTACTCTTGTGCTTTGGGGCCATTATTAAGTAAAATAAAGGTTTCTTGAACACCAGCACTGAAAACACGAGAGAGTCAATCTGAGAACAGGACAGCCACTAAGTGACTAACAAGCAGGTAGTGTAGACAGTGTGGGTGCACTGGATGAAGGGTGGTTCCTTGACCACAGCAGGACGGAGTAGATTATGTGAAATTTTATCATGCTACTCATAACAGCATGCAATTTAAAACTTTATGAATAGTTTATTTCTGGAATTTGCTATTTAATATTTTCAGACTGTGGGTAACTGAAACCACAGAAAGTAAAACCACAGATAAGGGGTGACCACTGAAATCACAACCCAGGGTGGAACAGCTGCATCACATTTTTTCCTAAAGCAAACAGCTTCTTAATTTTTTCCCTTTACCATCAGTATCTCATTACAGAAATGTCGGAGTTTCTTGATATTTAAAAATTAATTAAATTGAAAAACCTGTAGCCCACTCAGGAAGAATTAAAAAGAACATAGGTATCGATGAATTATATAGGGCCCATGTTCCATTAAATGATCTGTGGACATTATATTTGCCACTTACGCTATTTTAATAAACAGTCAACATATTTGTAAGATCTATGCACTAAGAACCATCCAGGCTTTGTACTTAGTGAGTAAGTTTAGGAAAAGTATGTTTAGCATGTTTTATATTGATCCTTGCATAGATATGTTCATTTCTGAAGAACGAAAGTAACTTCAGAACACATTATCGTCAAGGAATAATAGTAATTATAACAAGAGTAGCCAACATATTTTGACTGCTTACAGAATGTCCGGCATCATAAAGAACTTGACTTACTTTGATTTATTTAATCATCACCACAAGGAGGGTTAGCATAGCAGAGACAAACTTTAGTATCAAACAGCCAGGTTCAAATCCCAGCTTCACCTTACACTAGCTGTATGCCTTTGGGAAAGTTATTCAAGCTTTCTATGTCTCAGCTTCCCCGTCTGTAAAATGGAAATGATGTCAGCTCTTACTCATAGATTTATCATGAGAACTAACTGAGTTAGTATTTGTATAATACTTAGAGCAGTGCCTGGCACTGTAAACGTTTTTGATAAATAATAAGTCAATCAACAATAAAAGATCAGCATTATTATTGTTATTTTTCTCACTTTACAGAGGCCTAAGTTGATTATCTTTCCCAGATTAGTAGGCTACAAAGTCAGTATCTGAACCATGCTGTCTGACCCCAAAGTCCATTTGCTTATTTATCGTAAGATCTACCTATCTATGACTGCTGCCCTGCATTAAAGCTATGCTGTTCTAGCACTACCTTTTCTTTTTTTTCTTTTTTTTTTTTTTTTTGAGACAGTCTCACTTTGTTGCCCAGTCTAGAGTGAGTGCCATGGTGTCAGCCTAGCTCACAGCAACCTCAAACTCCTGGGCTCAAGCAATCCTTCTGCCTCAGCCTCCCGAATAGCTGGGACTACAGGCATGCGCCACCATGCCTGGCTAATTTTTTCCATATATATTAGTTGGCCAATTAATTTCTTTCTATTTATAGTAGAGATGGGGGTCTCACTTTTTCTCAGGCTGGTTTTGAACTCCTGACCTCGAGCAATCCTCCTGCCTCAGCCTCCCAGAGTGCTAGGATTACAGGCGTGAGCCACCGCGCCCGGCCTAGCACTACCTTTTCAATTATTAACTTTTAACATAGATGCTACTCTGGAAAAGCTCTTTGTTCTTCATACTAGTGAGAACTCAGATTGATTATGAAGAGTTGGTATTAATTCAACTTATTGAGCTTACTATGTTCCAGCCACCACTATGTACTAGGAGCTTGGGGTATACCAGTTGTATTTACATCTTAACAAGAAGAAGATAGATAATAAAATAAAATGCTAATAAATAAGCATATTATATAGTATAGGTCATAAATACTAAAGGAAAAAGAAAGCAGAGCAAGGAGAGGGATTGGGAATACTGGATTCGGGATGGCACTGTAATTTTAAATAGGGTGGGTAGGAACAGCTTCATTGAGAAGGTGATACTAGTCAGTGGCTTAAAGGAGATGAGAGGGTCAGCTGTATGGATTTCTGGGGGAAGAAAGTTCCAGGAAGAAGGAACAGCCAATGCTAAGACCAAAATGCAGGAATATACCTGGGGTTGTTTTAGAAACATCAAGGAGGCCAGTGTGGTGGGAGTAGAATGAACAGGAAGAGAATTAAGAAGTGAGGTTAGACTAGTAAAGTGGTGGGGCTATTCTTGCAGGCCATTGGGAAGACATGCAGTTTTGATCTGAATGATACAGGAAGCCACTGTGTGGTTTGGGGCAGAGGAGTAACGTGATCTGATTTATGTTTTCAGAGGCTCTGTCTGGCTGCAGGGAGCCAGGGTAGAAGCTGGGACATGAGCTGGGAGCTACTGCAATGGTCCGTGTGACAGGTGGTGGTAGAGATGGTGAAAAGCAGTCAGATTCTGGGTATATTTTGAGGGTAGAGCCAACAGGATTTCTTAATGGATTTGATATGGGTTGTGCAGAAACAGAAGGGCCAAGGATAACCTCAAGGCTTTGAGCCTGAGCAACTGGAAAGATAGAGTAGCCATTAATGGGGCTAGGTAAGAATGTGGGCAGAGCTGATTTGTGGGGGGTGCCTATTTGACATACAAGAGGAAGTGTCAAGAGCTAGAGGTACAGTTTAGAGTTTGGGATAAAGATCTGGACCGAGAATGTAAAATTGAAAGTAACAAAAATATAGATGGTATTAGAAACGTGGTCACCAGATTAGAGCACTCAGTGTACATAACCAATCCCAAATTCTTATTATGAACATAAAATCTAACACTGAAAATCTAGTAGTCATTTTGCAACAAAATCAATTTAAGACTGTTCAAAAATCTTGCTACAATGTTTTTCATTTTCAGCAAGAGTAGGCTGTAAAAAAAGAGTGTTGAGAGCTTGGACTGTGTCACTGGTTAAATGGCAGCTCTGCCCATTTCTAGCCTTCCAACCTCGGGCATGTTATTTAAGTTCTCTGGGTCTTAGGTTTCTTCATCTGTAAAATGGCAATAGTAGTTGCAGGAATTTTGTAATAATGCCATGCTATAATCATGTAATCATTATTTAAACCATTATCAGGTACTTGGTAAGTAACTAATAATGTTAGCCATTATTGCATTATTACACAGAAAGTACTATGTCTTCTTGAACTTTAAAAGAACCAGTTTGCTTTGAAATCACTGGCTCAAACCATTACAAAAGAGGTAAGAGATATCTTTAGGTATCTAGGTAACTAGATATCTAAAGCTAATGCTCCTTGATTATATATTTTTATTCCACTGGGGATATGAATATCAATAAAACACAACTTCTTCCTAAAAGGAACTCTTAGTATGGTTTTCAGGGGAAAGCCAGTAGTGAAGATTTGCCCAGTGTTATGGGTGATTCAGAGCTGGGGGTTTCTGGGAAGACTTGGAGGAAGCAGTGCAGGTCAAGCAGGAAGAGGCACATTCCAGGCAGAGGGTATGGCAAGGAGGTGAGATGATAGCCCAGTGCACAGGGTAAACTGCAGCAGAATGTAGCTGCTGGAGTATAAGGGGGAAGTCAGAGAGGGCTTGGAGAGGGATGAGGACAGTGAACCAAATGGGGCCTTTTAAGCCATATTGATGGAGCTTGGCATCAAGTGGGCAGTAAGGATTCCTTAAAGCCTCTTAAACTGGGGAACAGCATTATCAGATCTGAGTTTTTAGATTTATCATTTTAGAAGGCCAAATAGGAAATAGACCAGAGGTTATAAACCAAAAGGCTATTGCAATTTTCTAAAAGAGAAGTGATATCGTAATTAAATATAGCATTAGTAGAGTTAAAAAGCAGAAGATTGGTATCAGAAATGCTTAGGAGTTAAAAACCTATCATGATTGGGTGATTAAAGAGTACCAGTTTTTTCTTCCTCACACAATAAAGCTGATGGAAAAGGAGAAAGAATATTTATAAATGCAGAAGTGTTCATTTTTATCATGGAATTTGGAAAGATAAGGTCTCTTCTCCAAGGATGATCTCTGTCTCTTTCTATTATGTTTGGAGAAATTAACAAGATCTTGGAATTCAGAGAGATTCAGGGATTATTAAACTTCCCCTTCACTTAGTTCAGGCAGCTAGAGCAGAAACAGGCCACCCAAAGCTGCGACCCTGTTAAGAACTGGCTGCTAACAGATAAGCCGTCCAAAGCCAAGACTGGTGCCTCTCTCAAGATCACAGCCATTCGAGGCTCAGCCAATTCATGTTCAGAAAGAACTGGAAGAAGGATTGTGTGTGTTTGTGTGTGAGATAGAGAGAGAGAGCTGTGATAGAGGAAAAATTGAAGTTTGACCTTGAGCAAGACACTTTTCTGGGATTCAGTTTCTTTATGAAAATGAAATGATTGGTCTGCATGAGCCCTAAAGTTATTTTTGATTTTAAAATTATATGAAGCTTTAACCACTTCGGTACAGTGCTCACTGGCTGCAAAACCTTGCCCACAGCTGGCACTCATAGTCCGCACAACAGTTTGTGTTGTGTATTGACGACGAATCTGTTTTGCTCTTGTGTGATGAGGAAAGCTTGAAAGCACTGACAGCTTGTTATACTTTACAGGCAGCTTTACTTGTAATGTAAATCAGAATAGGTACATATACATATATGTTTTCATTACGTTATTTTTAAATGTTCACAATTTTATTTTGATAAATGAAAAACTAGAAAAGTCATATCACGGCTGTTGGCTAAAGTCATGTGCACGTTCATCTGTGGCTATCGACTACAGTCAACGTTCCTACAGAAATGGTTAAGACTGCATTTAGGGAGAATACTACCAATCTTTATCTTAGACATTTATATATTAAAAGTTAGTCTAGGACAGTGCCTTCAAATTTTTTGTCACATAACCTGTAAAGAATTTTGAAATGTTAAATAATTCTCCTGATTTTTTAGTTAACACTTAAAATTATCATAAGCATGAGTAGTTGGAAAGGATACAATTTCTGGCATGTTGTTTATTTTATATGTTTTTAAATCTATTTCCATTCAAACCTTGAACTGCAGATTTACCTTACTGAATAAAAAATGTCTGCCACTGTCTTTTCTTTTGGGCTTTCTCCCCACTTTAGTCTTAGTCACAACTGAAGTGCTAATCCCACACATTGGGCGGACATCTTGCCTGCTCCTCCTGAAAACCTCAGCCACCAGTTGGTATTCTTCAGAGAGCTTTACACTGCCTCTTCAGGCTCAGGCGACAGAGTGGGAAATGGACTGTGAGAAGCCCAGGAATATCAAGGCCTGCTTTCCTCTCCATGTTGGAAAGCATTTGTCCTCTGAGCACAGAGGAGGAAGGGCCATTTTCTTGGGTCCCAACAGCACAATGCCACATTCTGCTTTAATCTTGATGAACATCCGTCTGCCACTGCCTGAAAGTGGTTTGTTGAAAAGGCCTCAGTGAGTGTGCTTCCAGGACAACGTAGCTGCTCTACCTACCCCAGATCACCTCGATAGATCGACTGCACCCTCTCCACACCACCCCCCTCACATATGGAGCTCACATATTTGGGTTTTCAAATTTAAGGCAAATTTTCACATAATTGAAAGGGAAGCTCTAGTCCTATTGAAATAGCCCAAGACCACCCACATGATAGCAAACAGAGGCTATTTATTCAGAGCGTGCTACAGCATGTAGTCAGCTGCCATCCCTTGTGTTTGACAAAAACTGAAAGGCAAGCAGGGGAGTAGGAACGCTTTATAGTAAAGAAAGGAGAAGGCTCCAGGTGTGCTCTGATGGGAGGCTGTTGGCACAGGAAGCTGGAGGCAGCTGGCTAGAAGGAGAGCGTCTCATGTAATTGGGGAGCATATTGGACTTTCTCGGGTTGGTCCTGAGTTGGAAGGACGGGGTGGGGAGGGATAGAGAGACTGGTGGTTATTGACCAAGTCCTGACCATTCAGGACCAATTGCTACAGAGAGGTCATGGGTTAGCTTGCTGCACTTCTTATGTGGATCAGAGCTTATTATCCTTATGTCCTGGCCATTGTCCATCCGTGTATTCAGTCAACACAAAGGAAAGACTGGCATGTCGGTAACAATGTAGACCTGTGCTGCCCAGTACTGGAGCCACTGGCCTTATGTGGCTATTAAGCAATTGAAATGTAGCTAATTGCAAATGAGAGGTACTGTAAGGGTACAATATGCACCGCATTTCAAAGCCTTTGCATAAAAAAGAAAAAAAGATGTCATTAACAGTATTGTTAATATTGAGTACACATTAAAATGATAAGGTTTGGGATATATCAGATTAGCTTGAATAGAATAAGTTATTAAAATTCAAAAAAAAGAGTCTGCTATGTAATCTGATTGACAAAGGCAGTCTTCACTGTTAAACTATCAACTAAATCAGACTAGCTTTCTATGAAAAGGAGTCATTTTTTAACGCACATAAATGTGTTGAAGCATGTCCCTGTGACAGCCTTTCTTCTCAATTCTAAAATAGATAGACAGATGATAGGTGATGGTGGTGGTTGTGGTGGTGATGGTGGTGATGATGATGATGGAGAGAGAGAGGCAGTCTCAGGTCTCCTCCAAATGATTCATCTTGGGATTCAGTCTGAAGGAGCAGCAGCCACCCAGAGGAAGCTCTTTGTGTGACAATAGCAGAGGGAAAAGAGGACAAGCGCAAGCCCATGAGCACATTTCCAGCCTCTGCTTGCACCTCTTAACATCACAGTGGCAAAAGCAAATCACATGGGCAAGAGCAGCATGTTGTGCTGGGAAAGTCCACAACTTCTACCGAGGTAGGAGGTAGGGAGGCAGGGAAGGAGTATGTAATTTAGAAAAATCTAATCCACCAGAGGAAAGTAACTATGTAAAAGTATATGCAGATTCACATAGAGAAACAAGGGACAATAGTACAACTAAATACAGAGGAAGAGTATTTTTGAATTCGTGAAATTGGTTTCTACCTAGCCCTTTGGTTCTTTGGGGAAGCCCCTTAATTGGATCTTTGCATGCATGTACACATGTATGAAGTAATGAGTAAAATTTACATGGCAATACAGGATGTCTGGTACTGAGCGTGAAAACCCAGTTACCCAGAGCCAGTCATGCCAATAAAAACTATAAAGACCAAATCAATTTTATTAATTATATTAAAATGCAGCCAGCATTCATATTTATCTTTGTGAATGATAGAGAGCAATAGAGTAGATAATCTAAAGCTGTAGATAATCCAAGGTCTTTATATCGACTTTAGATTTGATTATAAGATTTTTGTAGTCAGCAAGATTTAGCTAAAGCAAAATTAAAACTGCAGTACTTTGCATTCCCATAGCAGACACCCAGCCAACAAGGGCAGGTGGCCCAGAATTAGAATTCAGTTGTATGTAATTGAAAGTTGATTTAATGATGAAATAAAATAATATTTGTAAACCACTTTGCAGAATTCTGGGCACACAGTAGATGCTCATTAATTATTTCTCTCCATACTCCTTCCTTTCCTCACTTACCGATAGAACAAAAAGATCATTTTCTTAACCAATTTCTTAAAGTGGCTTGTTGGGTCGTGGAAATAAGAAAATGTTTGGTATGAGCTCAGTTTCTTTTTTTCATTTAATTAAAACTGTACCTCAACATTTTCAGCTGTTTGTATGTAATGTTCCTAGTTGATTAGAATAAGCTGAAATTCCCCTGATAGCAAGAATATGACATTTAATTAAATCAGCAATATACCAAAACATTTGTTCAGCTGTAGGTTTATGTTGTTTTTCAGCAGATCCAAATTCTTACTGTACTTTATGTCCCAACCGGATAGTGTGCAGTTTTATGAATTTAAATGTATCCTTTCATAATCATGTCTATTCCTTTGAGGGTTCTGAATTTTTGATAATTAAAAATAATTGTAATTAAAACTACTTGCTGCTTTTGTAAATGGCAAGAAAAGTTTTTTAAAAGGTTCCTTTGAATTCTGCCTATATGTTTCTTGTCGTTAGTTCTATTTAATAAACACTTCAAGATCCAGTAATAATGTAAAACATTTATTATTGATAATAAACATGGCATTAGATAATTAGATATTGCTGTACAAATTCAAAATAAGGATCTGAAACAGTCTACTTCTATATCTTACAGGTTTTCTGTCTCCATGATTAAAAACATCCCTGTATTCATAATGATAAAATATGAAGTTGTAGAAATTTTGTATATAATGTAGAAATAGTACAGAAATAATCACATTCATCACCAGGTTCTCAAAGGCAGTCTTACAGAATATTCTAGTGACTATAACTTCATATACTGTATGCCCTCATACATGTATATAATGTAATTAGAGATTACATAATGGCCACGCAATTTCATTTTGTGAAATGAGAGCAATAATTGGGCAAACACAACATAAGCATGATGTATCAAGCAAACATAAGTCAATCTTTATTTTCTCAGTAATAATATTTTGAATGTACTTAGAATTTATTTTGCCCAAGTTTCATTTGGATTAGTTACTGATGTCTTTGTTTGATAGCTATGTATATATCAGAATATCTATTAGCATCAGCCTAATTATTGATTGTAATCTAAGAACAATACTTTTTCTTCCTATACCGGCTGCAAAAGTAAAAATAAATACAGAAATTATTTTATAAGTTTTACAAAAACCATAGTTTTTGCATATTTACAAAGGGAAAGCAATTGTTTTTATCATATAAATATTGTCTCTCTCGTTTGTGGAGTTTAAATAATATAAATATCACCCTCTGTCTAGAAACTGGGTACAAAGAAAAGGAACTAGCTATGATCTTAGTTCCACTTGGACCTATATGAGTCACTTATGTAAATGACTATTTTATGGTATCTGCATGCTATTACAGTAATTTTTCCTAGTATTTTCGTTGAAAGGAAATTATTTCTTTTTTATTACTCAAAACAAAAATTATTTGCAACAGGGATCTGTAGTATTTTATGCCACATTGAAAAATTTAGAAATGTTATTATTGTTTAAAACTTATATTTCCCTCTTTCTTTCCTATATTCAGCCGTACAAGGATCAAGTGTTATTTTCCGAACAGTGGAAGTCACATTACATAAAGAAGGCAATACCTTTGGTTTTGTAATACGAGGTAGGTGGTGGTTAGAAAATATGTACCATCAGATACTCTTGGAAAATTTGCCAGTGTAATATTGGGAGTAAACTAGAAAGTCATCCACAAAAACACTGATGTTTTCCATTGTGTAAAAATCACTTTTTAACATTTGCACCTGTTCTTCTTTAAGTAAATAAAACAATGAGTAAGAATCAAAGTGAAATCCAAATGATGTAGCTTTCTTTTTTAGTTCATTAATACAGTGCAAGAAACTACTGTTTATAAACCTTGTCAATTTAGTCATCCTGCTGATTTGTCACTTTTCATGTCTTTTGCCTTTCTTTTTATACTTCATTACTGAATCAAAAATGTTGATGAGTATGGCTTGATTTGATTTAATACACTACGATTGAGCAACTTTATTTAATTTCTCCTAAAATACATTTTCTTATTGTAGCTTTTTTTTTTTTTTTTTGAGACAGAGTCTCACTTTATTGCCCAGGCTAGAGTGAGTGCCATGGCGTCAGCCTAGCTCACAGCAACCTCAAACTCCTGAGCTCAAGCAATCCTGCTGCCTCAGCCTCCCAAGTAGCTGGGACTACAGGCATGTGCCACCATGCCCGGCTAATTTTTTCTATATATTAGTTGGCCAAGTAATTTCTTTCTATTTATAGTAGAGGTGGGGTCTCACTCTTGCTCAGGCTGGTCTCGAACTCCTGAGCTCAAAGGATCCGCCCACCTCGGCCTCCCAGAGAGCTAGGATTACAGGCTTGAGCCACCGCGCCCGGCCTCTTATTGTAGCTTTCTAAAAATGGATTGAAGATAATCTAATCTCTTGGGTACCTATGTTCATAAACTCAATTCATCATATTACAGGATGGCACTGATAATAGAGATTTCAGGTGACTCCAACTTGTCTATAAAACCATTGATTCCAAGGTGTAATTCTAGCTTTTATTATTTTGTTTTTTTTTATGAACAATTTCATCCCTTGAAGACTAAGCCTGCATTAACAACTCTCAAATTCCTAGTATGACAATGAGGTTCTATGGGAAGCTATTTAAACATCAGGAATTTTTTAACATTTCACGTTTCTTGATTTTTTTTTTACCTATAATATTTTGTACTTCACCAGAGTCAAAATTCTATCAAAATTATTTAAGCACTTGTTAAAATGAAGCATCTTAATAAATATACATGCATCAAAGAATAAAAGAGATATGTTCGCTTGTAGAGACTTCTGTACCACGTATTTGTAGGCTTTAAGTAACTTCCTTAATATGTTGGTTGAACATAAAGTTTATGAAATTTTGCATAATTTCTCAATGTGAATCAAGTAAAGGATTTAAATTTTTAGATCAGTTTGAGGTCTAACTGGAGGGTTTTTCTTCTCAAAAAGTGGTCACTACCTATACCTTAAGAATCATTGATTAATCAGAATGAGAAAGTACTGCGGGTAAAAATTAGCATGGCAGAAAAGACATTTTGGTATAGATGGGATTTGAGCTAAACTTAGAACAATGGAAAATACCAGGACCATGAGGAAAAGGGGGAAGTTATTGCAGATGGATCATATTAATTTTGTACTGGAAAATTTCTTCTTAACGTGTTAGAATGGAACTTTGAACATTATAATTAGCTTTTAGCTAATGAATAGGATTATATTTCTAATGCTATTAAGTCACAGATTCTAAAACCTTGACTTTCCAAAAATGGAACATTGTACCAAATGAAAAATGACATTCTGGCCTAAGCCTTGGAGAACTAAATTTCAGTTAATTCCTCACCACTGAGCCAAAGGAGATGGGTTTGGCTAATAAGAAAAGGTCTCTGCCACTAAGTTGCTTTTCACTTTGGGCAAGGAAACCTTCTCTATCTGGTCATTCTCAATTCTAAAATTGTAGGTAGGTTTGCTCATTTTATGTGCTGCCTGATTTTCAGATTTGGTCTGCGCTGTGGCTCTGGCATTGATATTTTCAAAAAGCATCCCAGTTAATATTAATATGCAGCCAAGAATATCATTGGTCTCTGAGTGATCTCTGTTTTACCTTGTTACTCCAAACTTCTAGAACCTAATTGAATCACACACAAACTTGGTTCATTACAAATAATGATAAAATGCCACATATCAAAAAATTTAGAATTATCTCACACTTTAACATGCATTCACCGTTATATATTTAAATTTGGACCTGTAAATCAAAATTATGGAAAAGTTTCTTGCTGTCTTTGGTCCCCATTTTTTTCTAAATCAATGCCCCCTTTAGGAAAATCAAACCTATCCTTTTATGAACACCTTGCAAAAGAGAAGTTACTTAATAGTATTTACATAAATGAGTCACAAAATGAGTGTCATGATTTTCCTTTTAAAATTTTTTCTGGGAAAATGGTGGATTTCCAATTTTAAATAAAGAGGAATTTTTAAAGAAGCCATAGAACTTATCAAAGAATGAAATACTGAAATGGAGCTTTTACCCATCAGCCATACTGAATGAATCACTTGTAACCAAAGTAAACACAAAGGAAGCATTTACCTTCATCAGAAATGGTGAATGCCTTTTAATTTTTCTCTTAGGCTAGATTCTTTAAGTTGACCTCCCTACCTGTGCCAAGTATCACTTGGGATACTTGGGAAGTATCACTCTATTCTACCAGGCAAACACTAAGAAAGTAATAGTTGACAATAGCATTCATAGCTATCAGATACTGGCAAACTAGAGACCACCCAGATGGGCAGCCTGGAGGAGGGTGATGTACAAGAAATTGGGTCACATGAAGAATAGTTAAAGAAACTGAGAATGTTGAGCCTTAAGAAGATGAGACTTAGCAGGTATATAATCTATGTTTTCAACTTTCAGAAAAACTTTTTTGTAGAAGAAAGCATAGATTTTTGTTTCATTGCTCTAGACAATAGAGCAAAGACTAGTGGATGAAATTTGAAGGAAGACACATATCAGTTAAACACTAGGAAGGACTTTCTAAGATCCCTCAGTGTCCAAATGTGGCATGTTCAGCCTCAAATCTAATAAATAGGCCAGCACTGGTGGATTCCAAGTAGAAGCTGAGGGAGCACAGATTAAGGAAATCATACAAAAGAGTTGTGGATTAAAAAGAGATTTACAGTAAATTACTTTTCATCTTGAAGCGTCTGTTTCTAAGAATTCTTGGGGAGAATTTTTTTTTTTTACAGAAAAGTAATATCCCCATTTAAGCATTGCAACTGGCTTGACATGGTTTGCCAAATTTGTCCCAATTGTTTGAACACCTCGCTTTTAATGGGGGCTACTTTGGTCACTTGAATTTTTTCTTGCTTTCTTTTTTTTAATAGTTTTTTTCTTTTACTTTAGGTTTTTTTGCTTCCTTTAGGTCAGGGTGCAGACCCACTCACCTGCATTTTAGCTCAGGTTGATTGGCACCAGGCATACACACCTGCACTGTGTGTAACTGGCAGCTCTTCTAATTGGGCCAGCACTTGTTGTGATCAGTTGATCCTTTTGCCCTACCAGTTGTTGAGTATTTCATGTATTCCCTTGTTGCAGCCATATAGTTATTGAAAGGGGGAGAAATGGTGCCTTCAAATATATATCCAATATATTAATAGAATGAGTAAGACCTTTAAGGCTATTACATGCCTCAAGGAAAATTTTACATGTTTCCCTCCATACATCAAGTGTGGCATTTCTCAGCTGGCATTTTGTAAGTGAACTTTTTTAATGGCAACAATGAAAGCATTTTTAAGCTGTATCCCTTTTCTTTGCTAGGGGGAGCACATGATGACAGAAATAAATCTCGTCCAGTTGTGATAACATGTGTTCGTCCCGGAGGGCCTGCTGACAGGTAAAACCTTATCTTTCCTTGTCACTATCCAAGATAGAATAAATAAAGCTGGGGGCTTTGGCATAGAAGTTGATGAATTAGAAATTTCATGGTAGAAGATAGGTATTAAGTATATATGTTAGAATGTGAAAACTGAACAGGTTTGGTCTGTGGAATCAGAAAAACAATAAGGTTTGCCTCCAGATTCCTTACTCACTACACTCTATCTTTGTCAAGTGACTTAGTTCTGAGCTCCGTTTCCTCCATGGCACATGGAGATAATAATACCCGCCTTTGAGGGTTGTTCAGTTTTATTAAAGATTGGAGATAGAGGATGCCTTGCAGGGGCTTTCATAGGGTTGGCACTTAGAGAAGCCAGCTGGCTCTTTGAAGGCGGACGCTTGAAATGCATCCTCTCCACTTTGCTACTCTGCCAGCCTGGAAAGGTGGGTGAGGGTGATGAGACTTTGACCATCAGCATCACTCTTGTCATTATTAGTATTACTTTTTGATGGTGACTGTGTAGGCCAGAACGGAAGTGACTTTTAGTGACATGGAAGGAATTTTATCAGTCTCTAGAGTCTTCTCTTCCTAACATTTCTCTTCCTTGCTAGTATGAATATGTGACAAATAGGTGTCTTCAGCTTTCCTATCATAAACCTTGTGGCGTCCCAAGTAAACTCAGAATTTAGGTGTTTCTGGAGATGTTTATCTCTGCATTAGTTTCCCACAGCAGAAGTCAACTCCATAATGATGGGGGAACACAACTGCTGCCGTTAGATGCTGTTGAAGGGTAGAGGGAATATGGACTGACCACTCCTGTTCCTCTCTGTTCAGACCAGGGTGAACATTAAATTCTTTGTTGAGAGGCAGAAAGAACAGTAATAACCACTATTGATTAAGCACTTGTTATGTGCCCAAAACTGTGCTAAGTGCTTAGCAGACATCATCCCTACAACCACCCTCTCAGTGGAGTATTTTTAGGCACATTTATAGATGGAAAAACAGGCCCTGTGTGGTTAAATGACTTGCCAGCAAGTAAGTGCAAGAACTGGGAGAGGAACTCACGTTTATTTTCCTTCAAAGCTCAGACCATTAGCTCATTTTTAAGAAAGATGATAGCTCAAATAAGAAAATAGGGTTTCTCACCTGTGCTAAAGTATATGTTGTACCTTTGCAGAGGGCAACACAGTCAAAAATTCTGCCCTTTTCCCCTCTCATGCTTCTCAAGTGAATTATTCTTCCTGAAGCAAATTAGAATAGTTCCATTTCTTATTAACATTTATAGTTGGAGTTGACAGAAATGTCAAAAATAGGCTACAAGTTTGTGACTGGCATTCCTGTATCACCAAATCAGTGTAGGACTCTAAGAAATCTGAGAATTTAAGATCAAAATTTACAATCAAAATACTTAGAGAGTCATCTAGGTAAAAGATGTTTCTTTAAGAGGTCATTTTTATTCTTTGCAAATCGTAAACTTATATCCCACCATTTAGTTTTCTCCTCTTCATGCCCCTCCTTGAGCCAGGGAGGGTGTAATCTGGGGACCTCCCTGGCTCTATCTTTGTGATGTCACTAATGTCCTGAGTCATCTTCTCCCAGTGCCTTGAGTGTCTGTTCACAGCAGGGAGAATACTATTTGCCTGCCTCTTCCAGGGAATGTGAAACTTGAATCAATTTAATGATTTCCAAATGGCCCTATAAATCAGTAGGGAAATTTACAGACCGGGGAAATTTCTCACCAGTAGTCCCTATCCTGCTTGGGTTCACTGGTAATAAATTGAATGAAATTAGCAGGCTTTCTGTCTGCTCACCTGACTTTGGGAAAATAAGTGAATGCTATTTTCTCAGCTCCAGTAAATCAATTGTAGACATTCAGGCAAAATCCTAGGAAAGTAAAAACATGCCTTTCTTACTTTTGTACTCCAAGAGTTACCTGTGGGTAACTAGATTATTTGCTAATGTGTGGTTATTTTCTCATTACTGATTTTTGTATTATAGCAATTTTCTGTTCAGGGTTACCTCTTTGCACTCTCTCACGGTCACACTTGATGCTTAAAAATAATGCAAATAGGGTGGACGACAGAATGTGTGTGAAAGAACGACTTCGGCTAACTGACTACTCATGCCAAGCCCGCTATGCTAACTTAGTAAAGACTGTTTCTTTATTCTCCCTTCAGAGAGGGCACAATCAAACCTGGCGATAGGTTGCTCAGTGTGGATGGAATTCGGCTTCTCGGAACCACGCATGCTGAAGCCATGAGTATTCTCAAACAATGCGGACAAGAAGCCACGCTGCTGATCGAATATGACGTCTCAGTCATGGGTATGTCCGAGCCCTAAGGGTGTGAACTCGAAGCTCCAGGACATGTCACTGTCTATCCCTGATAAACCACTTTGGCTTAAGTATGTATTATTACGCTCTCCTGTAACAGACAGGATTTCATCAGGACTGTATCTTTTCACTCTGTTCGAGTTCAGGAAGAGGTTAGAGTTCTCATGTCAATAGGGTCCATGATGAAGTCTCATTCCATCGGAGCGTTTCACGTAGCAATCGGCTCTTCTCTATGGATTGCCCTTGGCAGCAAAGTATTTCTCCCTTCCAAATTACGAAAATAGTATTATTAACTTAAAAGATTGGTACCTTTTTCTTTTACTACATGGAGACTGGCAGCAGCAAGAGAGTCCTTTCTTTCACATAACTTCACAGTATGAAGCCAGCTAATCAGAATTAATAGAAAAGGCCACTTATTTCATCATCAGATTTAGGGGCAAGGAAAAGAAAGGGGACGTGTAGTGTAATTGATTAAAGTAAAAGGTTGAGTGCAGTATTCTTTCTTTCTTTAAATAAAGATTCTAATGAAAAGAAACTATTTCTACACTCATATCTATAATAACACTGGCAAGATGGTCTCATGTGGCTTTAAATGTTGAGAGCCCAAATTTTGTGTAATGTTAACGAAGGCAGAAAAATTATGAGAGAATGAATTGGAACTTGAAATTGAAACCTAAGTCATGTTGTAAGCACTCCTTAGAGTTATCAGACTTGATTTGGTGACCTGGCTTCACCAGCAAATTTTATGCTAGCAGAGAAAAACTCCTTTCTTTCCCACTCTGTATGATTCATATATAACATTGCTTAAGAGTATTCTTAATCTGTTTGCTGGCCAGAGTGTCTTAGAGAGATATGAAGTTTCCTAACAGGCTTAAAGTGTGAGATCTCAGGAGTTCTTAGCAGGATAAATGATGTGATTGCCCTTGACATGTTAAGTTCACAAAAGAATATTCCCTCCCTTACCTTCCTCCCTTCTTTCTTCATCTCTCCTTTCTTCTCTCCCTCCCTCCCTTCCTCTTTTCTTTTTCTCTTTCTTTTATTATATGGATTTTGAGTTATATGGTTTGAATTCTGTTTGCAACTAAAGTGATTTCTAGCTATTTATTTGAACCCTGTGACATGATTTCCCTGTGCCTTATTTGTCAAATGGGGACTAGCGATCTCTATTTTAAAAGGCAATTATGAGATAAAATAAGATTACATAAGTAAAATATATTTTAAATGATCAGACAAATGGATTATTAATGTTAAGAATTAAAACAGATGTTTGACATTTGATTCATTCATTCAGTCTACAAACCTGTATTGAACTAAATGGCAGGTGCCAGGAATATAGAGGTAAACAAAACAAACCTGGTCCCTGCCCTTATAAAGCTTGCAGTGGATGGGAAGGGTAGTCACAAAGGAGAACATTACCAAGCAAACGCATTCATTGTCATAAAGGGCATGAACAGGATTCTGTAATAGGGAATAAGGGAGCATGGGCGGTGAGGGTTGGCAGGTGCTTTGAACAGGGTAGTCAGTGAAGAAGTAACAGCTAGGTTAAAACCAAAGGCTTAGCAGGAGCCCACTCCCAGATGGAAGATGACAATATTCTATAAGGCCTGAGCATTCCTCCTCAGAGAGACAAGGGCTTCCCTATTGGGGTGGAGACCATTTTAGGGAAGAGCCCCCCACGTTTCACTATTGCCAGGGTCAGCAGAGGATGGGGTGACCTGCCTGTTTGCTTCTTCCTAACTCACACTCACACTCTGAGTGACAACCTGACAGTTTTCACACCCTAGAGTCCCCTGTAAGCTCTCTAATGTAGGGGAAAGTGGGCCATCAGGCTGGAAACTCATTAAGAGTTCCTCAAGGTTGCTGGATATAAAATGTATATGCCAGCCAAAAACAGAAAGTTAAAATTTTAAGATGCCATTTTATAATAGCAATAAAATAATAAGGTTCCTATAAGGAATAAACCTAACAAAAGTTATATGAACTCGCTATAGATTTAAAATATAGATATGTATATACATACACATAAAAGAAACACACAGCATTGGGAGGCCGAGGTGGGTGGATCGTTTGAGCTCAGGAGTTCGAGACCAGCCTGAGCAAGAGCGAGACCCCATCTCTACTATAAATGGAAAGAAATTAATTGGCCAACTAATATATATAGAAAAAAAATTAGCCGGGCATGGTGGCGCATGCCTGTAGTCCCAGTTGCTTGGGAGGCTGAGGCAGCAGGATTGCTTGAGACCAGGAGTTTGAGGTTGCTGTGAGCTAGGCTGACGCCATGGCACTCACTCTAGCCTGGGCAATAAAGTGAGACTCTGTCTCAAAAAAAAAAAAAAAAAAAAAAAAGAAACACACAGCACTATATCATGTGCTTGAAGGGCAAGTTTTAATATCTAAAAGATGTCACTCATCTCAAATGTATTCATAAATTTAATTCTATTCAAAATCTCAAAAAAGGATCTTTGGAGTTACTTGAATAAGCTGTTTCTAAAATGAATATGGAGTTAGAAAAGGTAAAAGGTAGAAGGGAAAAACAGCCAAAATGTCTTTAAAATAATATGAAGGCAGAGAAGCTTGTTTTACCCAATATTAAGACCCATTGTAAAATTGTGCCTTTAATTTATGTAATATAAACATGAGCTAATAAAGAGAACAATAGAAGAAGATAGAATACCTAGGCCACTGCAGATATGGAATCAAAAGTTAGTCATACATCAGTGAAGAATCATTGGACTGTCAGTAAATGATTCTGGGATAATCAACTAGCCACATGAAAATAATAAAAATTAAATTCCTACTTCATATCATACCCCAAAATAAATTCTGTATTTACATAACCATTTCCCAATAGACTGCTTGTTATTCTATAACTAGAATAAATATTCTTTCACCCACATCTCTGTATTTCTGATTTCATTAAGACAGCCTGTGTATTTGTTTTTAACATGTTAATACATAATTCTAAATTGTCCTTCAGAAAGGTTGTTCTATTTTATATTATTACCAGCAATGTTTTAAGTGTGCCTACATAGCTAGAGCTTGTCAATATTGAACATTAACATTTGTAATATATCTGATTTGTTAGGTGAAAATTGCATTATATTTTAATTTACCTTTTAAAAAATTTCTAGTTGCAGGTGAATATTTTTTAGATGAATATGAGCCATTCTCATTTTCTATTGTCTGTTAGGTCTTTTATTCCTTTTTCTATTGGAGGTGTGCTTTTAGGTTTTTTTGTTTTGTTCTGCTTTGGGTTTTTTGGCTTATATTAACTACTTATGTATTAAGGTCATTAGTCACCAGTTTTTTATAAAATCTTTTCTCAGTAGTTTATTTCCCTTCAAAGTTAATTATGGCCTTCCATTAAGATACCCTTCTATCACTCTTAGATAAAGGTAGATAGATACAAAAAATTATAATAAAAAACTTAAGATCTTAAATGAGAAAGAGTATATAAGGACACTGTCAAATAAATACAAAAGGCAGAAACTCAATTCAGACTATGTTAAGGAAGGAATTTATAAGCATACAAAAGTAGAGAGTCCAGGGTGTATCCTGGCTTCAAACACAGTTCAATAATGTCGTAGGAGTTCTATCTCTCAGCTCTCCTTACCTGAAAAAGGCTTTCCTTATGTCATGGCAAGACAGCCACAAGTGGCCGGGCACGGTGGCTCAAGCCTGTAATCCTAGCTCTCTGGGAGGCCGAGGTGGGCGGATCCTTTGAGCTCAGGAGTTCGAGACCAGCCTGAGCAAGAGCGAGACCCCATCTCTACTATAAATAGAAAGAAATTAATTGGCCAACTAATATATAGAGAAAAAATTAGCCGGGCATGGTGGCACATGCCTGTAGTCCCAGCTACTTGGGAGGCTGAGGCAGCAGGATTGCTTGAGCCCAGGAGTTTGAGGTTTCTGTGAGCTAGGCTGACGCCACAGCACTCACTCTAGCCTGGGCAATAAAGTGAGACTCTGTCTCA